>JAVIWB010006001.1:0-113224 GCA_031893035.1 Dermolepida albohirtum
GTTTAAGTAAAAGTTTTTTTTAAAAAATCTTGTGAAACAGACACAGTGCACATCTTGGTTTTGAACGGTGAGGATCGCGTACCGAGTTTGTTTTTTCGTGCAATTTTTTCGCCGTGTTTTACCAGGTGCGACACTTTGAAATTATCTGCTGATGATGACAACTTGGTTGTCGAAATGCGTATACAGAATTTACAAATAGTTAATTGTGGAAAGGGGTTATATATCAACCTTATTGATCAAGTCAATCAACCACAGGCTCCATCAAATTCAACTTGCATAAGTGAAACAAAAACGCATATGTATATATAACCAAATTTTTATTTATAGATGCACGACTGTATTCACTTCATTACAATATTTTGCAAAATTGTGTAAAAAGAGAAAGTTTTTCTGATAACCTAAAACACTACAATTTTAGACTGTTAGTATACCAAAAAGAAATTCCTTACGGATCCAAACGAATCAACATTTACGTCTATAAATCCAGCCCCGGAAAAGTAGTGGATACGCTGAGACTTCAACATTACAAACAGCATTAACTTCTGAGCAACTATTGAATTAGCATACCATTTCGAAGAGTAAATATTATCTGACAGACTTGAGAACTTGAAAAATAATTTTACACTTTATATTATGTACATTAATTGAAGAGAAGCATACCTCGAATGCGACTTGTTCAGCAGGAAAAGCATAAAATGCAAATTCACAAAGGAAAAACAGTACCGACATAAATTTTATTACATAATTTCCAAGACTAGAGTTTCTGAAACAATAAAAAGTTGTTGAATTAGTAGATACGTTATATCTTCATTTATTTACTGTAATAGATAATGTATAGGAAACATTAAATAGCTTGCATTAAAACTAACGAGAATCTTGTATGACCAATTTGGTTGATCTTTGTTAGGGTAATAGTATTTGCATGTAAATCGAAAGTTTTTTTCAACAGAGACAGTACACTACTTGGTAATTCAACGAGAGCAAATATGTTTCTTAATGGAATAACACAAATATAATTTAAAGAAATAATTCCTCCAAAAAATAATCTAAATATGAGATTTAATATTTACAAAATTCTTATATATTTAAAGTTTTTACACATTTTTCTTATTGGTAAAATATAATTCTGTAAAATATGTACAGATGTATTATATTGTATGTCTTTAATTTATATCGTTCCGATATTTTGGATACTAGTGCAGAAGAAAACGACTTCCTTCCTTCCCCGTCGTTAGAATACTTTGTTGCTAAGCACTTGATTCGTATTGCCTTAAAGCATTTAGTTGCGTAAAGTTTCTTATTAAAACAATAATAAACAATAATAAAAAACAATATATAGCATTTATAAGTTTTGTTATTTCCGATATTTACTTACAAAAACAGAACCATGAAAAGAGTACTGTATGCACTTATCAAAATGAGAAGGCTGGTAAAAAGGAGCAACACAGCATAGATTAAAGTACATATACATATACTACTAATCTGTAAAGTCGTAAAACCTAACAAACACCGAAAGCTTTTCGGTCTGCCCATCATTCCCTGAAACTTTCAGTAATATCTAAATTTTCCTCGCTTTTGGTGACCTAAACAATAGAGTGGAGATGTAGTGATCGTGAAGTTGGTAAGAGGGCACCACTACGGTTTCAACTACCAACGAGGTTTGAAAACGAACCGAGAAGCGAATAACAGATACAATTAGATTCTTCAATCACGCTTGGCTTTAGTATAAAGTAACGTGGCGGAAGCTGCAATATAAACATTCTCCTGGCGACGCAAAGTTTAAATCCTTGTATTTTGCCTTACTTCGTCAATCACAGCTCTGGTCGAGCGAACTTTTATTTCCCTTACAGCTTGTAGAAGTGGTACGAAGACGGTATAGAGTGAATCTCAGAAATATACAAAGGAGAAACCACCATGTGAGAGGTTCCAAAGATATAAGACTAGGACGTTCTGGGCTACAGATACATAAAGCTGTAACGGTCGACACTCCACAAAAAGTGGATCTAAGAAATCGAAAATGCTAGCTTAATACTTTTGTGAATTAATTTATCATATTTCCTAAAATAATCGCTAGTTGCATACTCTAGTAACTAATAGATTATTACAAAATATACATAGAATTACTGAACGAAGCGTTCAATTAAAATCACAGAAAAAATGACATTTTTCTTTACAAAATATTTTGTAGGAAAACTAGGTTTATTTACTCACCCAGACATTATTTCCAAAAGAACGCTGCATGCACTTAGCAAAGTGATAAAATAGTGGAACAGAAGCATGACTGAATATATCTTCTTCATGAGCAAAAAAGTACTGAAATAAAAATATTAGTTAGCTGAAATATATCCCACTATTATCTAATAGAATAATGTCATGTAGAGCATTTAATTACTGTATGATCTCTATTCTTAACAATTACTTAAAGAAGTATGTGGTTAATATTAAACTCTGTGCGCATTTACTAAATCTAGTAATTAATTTTACAGGCTTGAATCTTTTCAATTTAGGACATGTATTTGTATTGCAATTCATTAACCTGCTGTTTTATTTTTTATTCCTTTAAAGGGTGACATCAATAAATCACGTCATACACATATTACTAAATTTAAAGTCCAAAACTCTCTTGCAAATGCAGTATAAAAATTATTTTCTACCTACCTTTGTTTTCTATACTTTTATGATACTTGCGCAAAATTGAAGGCAAATGGATTTAATGTCATTTAATCTAACATAATTTCCAATAATAAAAGAAATAAATTGAATTATTTAATATATTTTTATCTTATTGGGAAGAACGATATTATACCAGGAAGTAAAGTAGAAATAAAAACTAGAATGAATATTTGTGGAGTGCTAGCAAAGTGTGTTCGTTGTATAGTTGCTTAACTATAAACTGTACAAGTTAGTTTAGTACATAAGGAATTACGAAATTAAATATGATTGATTAATCTGCACAATATTTTTCACAAAAGTTTTGTGTCCATTTACCGTAGAAAGTTTAAAGTTAATACCAATCCCAGCGGGTGCCCATTTGCCTTATTCACCTGTTCTAGTATAACATGAGTTACTTTATTTTCAGTAATATTTACGTGTCATTTATTATAAATGACATTTTTAGGTTCATTGATTACATCAACACGACTTAAAATTGAATATAAACACGAGTTACTCACCTAAATAAAAACTGATGATGCTTTATGCACTTATTCAATTCACAGAGCGTCGTCAGATGATTCTTATTTAAAATATTTATAATTTCCACTTTCACTAATCTTATTTGGAGAATAATATGAACACAAAGTGCGAAGTACATCAAATCGTATGCGACCGCGACTGTTTGTCCCAGGTAACACACATGCAAATGACATACCCATATAATGGCAAGCATTGCCTCCGAAGATGGGATATATGTTGTGAAAGGAAAAGCTTGTGTGGAACTTAAAGCAGGCACTAAATTATAACCCAAACCAAGAGACATTGTAACAATTATCGTTCCATGTTGGATACTGTCAATGGTTCTGCAAATCTTTTCAGAATAATCATTCATGTTTTCAAATTTCACGTAGGACCAGAATTTATTTCGAATATCATTTAGTACAATTTCTATTTCTGATTTGTTAGTAATTAAAAGTAGATACTTTAACAATACCTGAAATCTTGCTATACGTGCATATAATAATTCATCAAGTGATTGATACTTACATGAAGCCCGTACATGGACGATTGCAGCGTTTCAAGAAAAAGTTCTCCTTTAACATGAAAGAAGTTTCGAAACATATATGCTATTGTTAGTGTTAATAAGCAGCAATTAAATGTGCGAACAATAATTAATTTTATAGAAGTTCGATGTTGAGCTTCGCATACGAAAGTGAACAATAACCCTGTTGCACGCAACATTTTAATACGAAACAATCTATCCATGATAACTCTACCGTTGCTAGCGTTGAACTGACTGAATGCGGCTTGGTACAAATTAAGATGTATTAAGTAATTTGGGAAACTACTACTCGTGTGCATATATAATTAAGAAAACTATGTCGTTATATTAAATTAAAAAAAACTTAACTAATTGCAAATAGTATTAATTTTGCATTGAAAGCAAGCTGTTGAAACTTATTGATATACATATTATATAGTTCATGTTAATAATTAATTTGATTATTTCTAGTTAATTAATAGCATAATTTTACAATAATTTATTAGCAAATATTTAATAAATTAATTTTATTTACCTTCATGCAAACATAATTTGAGTTCTACTAATGAACAAGCAGTTCACAAAGTTATTATGTATCAGTGAATAAAATAAAAAATTTGTTTTTTTATCGGAATATAAAGAGTATTTCAAATTTCGCGTTTTTTTTAAAGAATAAATAAAACACATAATTTGCATTCACTTTCAAAAACTTTTTATTGGTAATTGAAGTATCAGTTACGACATTTATATGCGAAAAATAATATTTGCCAAATGGCCTCCTCTTGCTGCTTCACAGACGTACACTCTTTTGTTAGAATTTTCAATGACATTTTGATGTAATTGAGGTTCTATCTTACCAATGACAGGAGTAATTTCATATTTTAAAGCAGGAATTGATTGTGGATTGTTTTTATAAACGTTTGTGGATTGTTTCTATAAATGTGACTTTTCCCATAACCTCAAAGGAAATAGTCTAACGGTGTCAAATCGCATGACCTTGTTGGCCAATTAACATCACCGTTTCTTGAGATTATACGTCCAGGAAATTTTTCCTCAATAAATCAATTGATTCGTGTGTAAAGTGAGGTGTAGCGCCATTTTGTTGAAACTGTATATCCTGTAGATCAATATTCATTAACTCAGGGCACAAAAATTCGACGATATCAATCACCATTGACAGTTTCAGCTTAACAGCATCATTTTCAAAAAAGTAAGGTCCAATTACACCACCTGATCATAATGCACACCAAATAGTAACTCATTTAGGATACATAGGTTTCTCATAAATAATTCGTTGATTTTCCTCAACAAAGATACGGCAATTTTGTTTATTAACATAGCCACAAAGTTCAAAATGTGCCTCATGGGAATGCATTATTTTTTGAGAAAAATCAACTGGTTGTTCATTGATGAAATTGACAAATGAACAACGTTTTAAATGATCTAATGGCTTCAGTTCCTGTGTTATTTGAATCTTATATGCCTTCAGAGCAAAATTCTTGTGTAAAATACGCCATGTTGTTGATCCACTAAGTCTAAGTTATTGTGAACATCGTCTAATGAATATTTCAGGATCTTCACTTTCACTTTCACGATCCAAACCAATATTTTCTTGTGAACAACCACTACGACTGTATTTTTCATTTTTTAATCTTCCACGGAACCGGTCTCGTGAAATTTTTTAATAATTCGACTAATAGTGCTTTCAGATGGACGGTACAGACTTGGTACATGTCATGGCACATATGTAAAAGCGGTTTTTTTTTAATAAATAAAATGTAGCTGGCGCACTGAATTTATCTGGGTATGTGGGCATTTAAAAAGTGTGGTATATGACATTTATAAAAATGGCTTCGTACACAGAGTTCTGTGAAAAGAGTTTTTAGAAAATTACCTGAAATTTATGGTTTACATAATCGTCCAAAGTGAATAGAGGAAGAGATTTAGTTTTCTACCTGGATTTGCATATTAACTATTAAACATACAGTGTTTAGTGGTACTCAATGCCCTGGAGAGGAATTCTCATTGCTTCCTAAATAAGTATTGAAGTCTCAACGTATCCATTATTTTTTTTCTGGAGTCGGAATTATAGATATAAACATAGATGTATTTGGATCAGTAAAACAATTCCTTTCAACAGTGTTCCAGGTATTTAGGAAGACATTCTCCTTTTACACTGTTTGACGGAATATTATAATAAAGTAAACAAAAATGCAAATGTACAAAACAAATAAAATATTTAATATATAACACTTTTGTTTATATTAATTACTCTTAGTGCTGCTATAAGACTTTAAACTATATTGCCTTTGCATTAAATTGTTATCCAATGAGCAAGAAAATTCTGGTTTGTATTTCAGAAATTGGGCTTGTATAGGACAGAGATTATTACAATAGCTTCATTTAGGTAGACAGAATTTGTGATTATAGTTATACGTATTACAATAAGATTACAGGAAGTTTATTATTTTAGAATATAGTAGAATATGTTTTAAATAAATTTATTATTAATTCTGTTCTCATCTGAATATATATATATATATATATATATAGGTACTTTTATATGTATATGTAAAAATATATCCGTTTAATATCTTTAGAACGTGTGCTTCTAGTAATAAATATAGAATTAACTATTGTATGTAAAAATAGGCGGTGCTACAATTTCAAATTGCATTTCTATTCATTGAAATCTTTCTGAAAGGTAAGCCGTCGCTTTTATGGAGAATTGCGGACAAACTTCTATATTAAAATTATGTACATATAGTATAGCATTAGTAAATTGAATTGCTACTTCTATGAAATCTGTTGTAAAGCAAATCCTTTGCAACATGAGTACCTTTCCCTATGATATTATGGATCGTAAAAGACAAATTAAGAGTAAAGACTACGTGTTGAATGTAAAATGTAAAATTAAATATTATTATAAATTTGTATTTTATTGTGTTGTGTTAACTGTAAGCTACATTCCTCAATATGTAGTAGGCGATGGAAACTTTTGTCAGTTTTGGTGCAAATATAAATAAATAAAAATATATGACTGTCGGTTAATGGAACTACGGATGCTAAAAAAATTGTGTCGCGACAAAACTTCGCTGTCTCTTCATTTATGCAGTAAACTGTTATAGCAAGAAGTGAACGCGAAATTCATGGTGCACATTATAAAAGAAATGCTATTGGGAAATTTCATATATCGCCAACCCACCTTGTTACAGACGCCGATTCAAACAAGGCTAGAACTTGCCAAATATTAAAACAATATTTTCCTAAAGTGTTTCATGTAATGTACCTACACTATTTAATTCATCTAGTGGCAGAAAATATTAGAAACACCTATCCAGATATAGATAAATTAATAGCTTTTACCAAGCATGTTCTGTATTAAATCTAGTCCTCGCATTTTCCTAATACCACATCCGGTTAACGGGAGGATGGTAGCTTCTAATAGTAATATGCTAGGAGATACCAATTTATATTGTTGAATTTGGAAAAAAATTTTGCAAATAGCTTATGTAATTTCACTGAGGCATCAACTGTTTATAAACATCGAAATTGCTTTAAAAGCTGTTTTCCAATCAGAAGATAGCAAACTGCCTTTACATGCAGTCCTGAGTTTAGTAGATCGTCTGGAAGCCTTGCTAAATAGTCTAACAAATAATCTAGGTACCCACACAATTGATAAATTATATTCAGTTATACATCCTGATTCTAAAATTATGTGTATATTGATTAAGTGAAAGCCAAGTGTGTGAAAGTGGAATTTCCTATAACGAATAGAATGTTCATTTTCTAAATACGCAAACATATTTTTACTCCACTGTAAGCATTTAACTGAATCAATAATGAAATGCATACTAATGATACTACACCTCATTTTTACTTCAGAATATATCAACATGTAAAAAAAATAAGATTAGCTATTTAAACAAATTATTTATTTTGTTTATAATCGCGCCCAACTAGCCTTCCCGGTTAGGCTCTACACTACTTGTGAACACGGAGGTTTGCTCAACATTATACCCAATCTCAGAATAAGAAGGAGTGATTCAAATATTGCGTCAAAACAGAACATATTTTTAAGAGATTTCATTGATTCTTGAACAGGTAAGTTTAATATGTATAAATGAAAACCAGATATCCGCCATTTTTCATAACCTGTAAACGTTCAATTCATTTTTGCATTGTTTTACTACATTTTTCTGTATTATTTATCTGTACTTCTGAGTACAAAAATAAAATGAGTAATCACCAAGGTTCTAGCAAACAGTTAGTATCACCACCCAGAAAGCGCGAACGACTGGTACACCTGACACATGAAGAAAAAGAAACAATTTTGAATATATATAAAATGTTAAGGCTGCAAACTCCATCAATGAGAACGACAGTAATTGTAAGGAACATCTCTGAAACGCTAAGTAAGTTTTAGGTATTGCTTCTATAACAATATATTATAAGGTATGTTTTGTAGGGCTGGACAAATCAACTGTATATCGAGTTATTCAAGAATACAAATAGGTGAAGCCAGTCTTCCTAAAGAACGAGTAGGCAGGCTCTTAAGACTTCCAGTATTTGTTGAATCTGTCAAAAGTACTGTACGGCAGATGGTGCATGGTTTCTTTCTTAAAACGAACATCTAACACTTAATAAAATATTGGGAGGAATAACTAGAGATGAGTCCATACCAAAAATGAGTCAAACAACTCTACACAGATTCTAAAAACTCATTAATTTCAAGTAATTGTGAATGAAAAATTGTTCACGTTTTAACATATTCATATTTAATTTATATTTCAGATATGTAGAGCGTAACAAGAAGAATATGCTAATAGATAAGGATGAAGCTATCAGATGGAGAAGAACACATCAGACAATAAAACATTACAGAGACAAGGGTCGCCCAATATTTTACCTAAACGACAGTGAAAGTGATTGATTGCCAAGCACAAGTGAATCCGATTAATTGTACTGCTAATGTTTCTATATTTATAATATTTGTTGTATTTTTAATGGAGTTTTATAATAAATTTTAACAGTAGCTGACATTTTACCTTGAATTTCACAAATAAATTTGACATGAATATCAATAATTTATGACATACAAATGTACATATGTATATATTTTTTTTTATTGAAAAGAAAATTTCAGGAAATATTTATTTTAATAATAACTTAATTTTGGATAGGTTGTACATATTAACCCAAAAAGAAATTCATACTTGTAAAATGAATTTTTTTTTCATTTATTTTTATATGATAAAGAAAAAGATAATATTGTTGGCAAGCTACGACATTCACAACTGTTTATGTTTCATTTTTATGGTAAGTTACATTTTTAAGGTGTGTTTCTCATTTTAGCGGAATTTTTGAATCAATCTTTATTCTAAGATATGGTATAGTAATAATTAACAAAGTCGCGATAAAGAAAAATGTAAAGGTACATTTTGTATTTACTGTGAAATATGAGAACTAAGTACCTACAGTGGGATTAATTTATTTACGAAAGCCTTTACATGACCATGACTATATTACAATTAAAGTTAACTCTAGTTAAAATGAACATATGTACTAAAAATGTAAATAAAGTGAATATACACACAATAAATCCCTATGAAATTGTTATACGCATTATTTATGACATTCTTTAATAATATCTTGTTAAAAATATGTTCAAGCGTTCATTTCTTCTATGAAATTACTATTCATTCAGAATTAATTACTTTGTCAAGCCTAAAAAATGTAATTAAAAATTCAATAACACCATAAAATTACAGTTTTCCATAAAAAAATATTAGCACCGACTTTGAATGAATTTCTTTTTAGCATTATTCTCATGTAAGTGTATATAAAATGTAGACATCATAATGCATGTACTTATTTGATCAGGAGATAAGTCGATTTATGATGTGCCTAATATTCTCGATTCTAATTTTCTTTCATATGTGACCGCGAAAAATTTAATTGCATGCTTCAAAAGAGATCAACTTTCAATTAAAGACGAAGAGAAGCTCAAAAAACCGGTTTAGTTTCTAAGAGGAATCTATGCAGTTTATGATATTATCTTATTGTTAAATCGGAAATGAATATCTGACGCACTCATTATTTCATATGGACGCGTCCATAAATAGCTAACGTTTATGTGGATATGAAAGAATATTCTGCAAAATGAATTCCCAAAGGAGCAAGCAACTGTAGAAATATAATGTTCAATCCGTGCTCCATTTGTAAACGATGCTAACCCCTTAAGCCGTTTTATTAATATAAATGAAACATGAGACCACTCTATTAGCTAAAAATGTCATTAATTAGATAAAGATTATTTATTTTATCTGCTTCTGGAGTTCATTAAAAATTTATCACAACGTTTTCTCAGCAATCTCTAGTTTTGCTTGTAATTACCAACAATTATATGTAAATATATAATTGAGCACTTTGCGACGGAGAATTAATGAAAGTTAGTGTTCCCTGTTGTGCCATCATTGATTATTATCTTGAACATTAATTAATTTCCAATCCTAAAATGCTTAATTATATTTTTATATATAATTATTAGCATCAATACCTGACTGCGGGTTAAAACTATTAAATCTGTTGCCATAAAGTGATTAATGACCTCTTAAGACAATCGAAACTAACTGTAATGTCTAGTAGCTTAATTGATAAGGCAGCCGTCCAGCAAACGTCGTGTCCTGCTCCAATGTAGAAAATTAATAAGTTTTTGTGCTTATAATCAACGATGGCACAGACGAAAATATTTATTTTCATTTCCGGGTAATTTCTTCTCTTATAAAAGTGTTATTTCTGCTGTCGAAAAATATCCTAGTATTTTCGTAAAGATAGTAGGACATCTTTATTAAATTCTGTTAAAATAACTTCAAATGGTATTTCCAGTACTTGGATGAGAAATAAACGATTTATTTATGTTTAGATGTGCACTTAATATTTTTAAAATTCTTTCATTCTTCAATTTTTTACATTTAAAAGAACATACACTGATTCCTGTGGACGGCAAATTACTTTTGTATTCTTTTAATTTGTTTTTAGAAGAAAAAAGAGGTATTCAAAATTTTATTCTTATTAAAAAATGACTAACAGCCCATCATGTATATATATTATTAAGTTTTGAAAACAAAGTAAACGTCTATCGAAGATATTCTCTAGTAATAAGTTTGAAAGGAATCGGTCTTTATGCAAAATCAATACTATGTACTTGAGAAAGTTTTCCTAGTTTAATGCAATTATATATTCTCGCTCATTATATATGCATACGCGTAATAGTTTTTGAGATTACTTAATTCATCTTCAATTGTCTCAATCTAACTTTTGATCATTTCGTCGCTAGTAATGCCCGAGTTATCATGGCAAACTTATTTCGTATTAAAATGTTACGTGCAACTGCATTAGTGTTTAGTATCATATTTGAAGCGCAACATCGAACCTCCACAAAATTAATTATTTTTCGCATATTCAATTGCTGCTTATTGACATTAACAATAACATATATCTTTCTAAACTTTTTCCACGTAAACGGAGAACTTTTCCTTGAAACGTTGCAGTCGTTCATGTATGTACTTCATGTAAGTACCCATCATTTTGAGATATTATAGGCAGAGGCATGTACGTATTTTGATTTCAGGTTTTTTTCAAGTACGCGTCCTTCATGAGTTACAAATCAGAAATAGAAATTGTATTAGACGACATCCAGAATAAATTTTGGCCCTATTTGGAATTCAATAACATAAAGGAATTTGTTGAGACGATTTACAGGGCCATCAACAATATGCAGAGAGTAACGCTGGGTCTTACAGTCTTTTTAGCAATGGGTTACACTTTAATACCTGTCGTGAGTCCAAATAAAGTATTTCCTTTGACGACTTTCGTTCCGTCTTCAGAAGCAATGCTTGCTATTATATGGATTGCTCATTTACATTTTTGTTACGTGGGAGAAGCTGTTGTAGTTGGATACGATTTGATGTACTTCGCACTTTGTGTTCATATTATTCTTCAAATGAGATTAGTAAATGAAAAAGTTGTTAATATTTTAAACAGAAATCTTTCAGTGACCGTACGTGAAGTAAGTAATTGTATAAAGCATCATCAGTTTCTATATAGGTGAGTAAATAAAGTTTCTCCTAAATATTACAAAATTTAATTTGGAAATATTAAATCAAAGTGGTTTGTATAATTTATAACATACAACACGAAAACCTTTCCATTTCGCGCCACAATTATACAGGCTAATTTTTAATTCTGTTCTAAGTGTAGTTGACCTCCTTGAATGCGTACATATTTTAATAAAAATATCTTATATTAAGTACTACTAAGCTAATGTAAAACAGACTTACAGAGGGCTCCGTATTGGCCCCAATTCTTATTAATATATTTGTATCTGGTATGGTAGAGACAACATCCCTCAAATTTGCCTATGCGGATGATATTGCCATAGCAAGAATACCATCATGTATGTCCTTCAAGACACCTTCGCTAAAGACCTACCAAAACACATTTGCATTGTTGAATACCAACTTTTTTTTACTAATCCTTGTATACGCTACTTCTGTATCCTTATTACCCATTTAGTACAGTTTTTATAATTACTCACTTGACTGTTTCGCATTTTACTTTCGCTTACTAATTGTTCTATATTTATTGAAGGCTTTAAAATTTATTTTTCTTTAATTTAGTTCAAGAAAACTTTAAGGGCAACTTTAACGTTTTTCTCTACTAATATTCTTCGTTCAATTTTCCACACTCGACTTTTAATTCTCGACATACATTAATTTATTACAATTTGTTGCCATTATTTCTTTCTTTCTCCACATCGCAGTGTTATTAATAAGCACAAATTGTACAGTGATTATATACTTTGTACGACCAACATAACCATTATCATAGGTTGATGAGATTAGGGATTTAAAAGAAAGAGCAAATGTTTATAGATATTTTATATAATTAATAGTAAAGTACTTTTGAGCTAAATAATATTTCTATTTCAGCATGTTTTTGCGTATGAGAAAGATATATTCAGTTATGTTTCTCTTCCATTATTTTCTCACTTTGATAAGCGCATGCAGCGTGCTTTTCGAAGTAATGTTCGGGTAAGTATCAGAAACTGTCCTTTGACTAGAGATGTCCATTGTCGGGAGAACATACTATAAATATATGTATATATATATATTAGACTACTACGCAAATATTTATGTATTAGTTTAGTAAGTATTCAGCGATAGGAAGCGTTGGGAGGCGAGCGCTTGCAAACAGTGCCGAATGCTTGTGCTAAATGAGTGACGCAAAGATACCACGCAAAAGTAAAGAGTCGACGGCAACGGATATATGTAAATATGTTTTTAATCATTCGCTAGGTTAGAATGTACCCAAACTATAATTAAATGTGTTATTTTGTGACATTAGCATTAGGACATATCAATGTACACTACTGCGAAGCTGGAGGTTTATTCAACACCAATAATAATACATCATTGAAATACTATTTCCTTATTGCCCCATAAGTTGTTATTGAAATGTGCGTAAATGCAGATATTTCATCAAATATTGTTTCAGGAATAGCGGATTAGCAAATTCTGTTATAAAATTCATGTCAATGCTGTTTTTCTTTCTCGAGTTTGCATTTTACACTTTTACTGCCGAACAGGTCGCATCTGAAGTAAGTTTATCTTTAATTAATGTATACATTCAAGCTGTAATATGTATTAATAAAATTACGTTTATAGTTTTCGTCCTTGTCTGACAATATTTATCAATCAAAATGGTATACCAATGGAATCGTTGCTCAGAAGCTGATGTTATTTGCAATGATGAAATCTCAGCGGATCCGTTATTTCTCTGGCGTTGGTTTTATTGATATAAACATAGATGCATTTGGATCAGTAAGGAAACACTCTTTTGTGTATTAATAATCCAAAGTTATTATATTCTAGGTAGTCAGGAAAACCTTCTCATTTTACACAATCTTGCGGAATATTATAGTGAAATAAGTTTAAATGTAAATGTACAAATGAAATATAAATATAAAAATTTTAAAGGTCGTAGCTGATACAAAAAGTAGGTAACTAATCGTTTAATATTGCACAATTTCTTTAAATGTATATCAAATGCAGCACAAGAGTCTAAACTAGGTCCAAACTGCATCATCTACATACTAAGTTATTCCCCAATGAGCAACTAAGTGTATGAGATATCAGGTTTATATAGGAAAGATAAAAGTCAGTACAATTCTATAAAAACGAAATAAAAAGTTTAGCGTAATATTAAATACGTTCAAGAAGTCACCTGTTTAAGATCTCAGAGTTATTAACATAATTACCAGCACATAGTTAATGATTTAGTATTAGTAATCCTAGTAGGTAGATCCTTAATGATATTATGATCTTCATCTTCTAACAATATTTATTTAACTAGTATAAACAATCTCTCATGAGTTGGACTGTATATGTATGTAGTTTAAATGAATTTTACACTGATTTCTATGCCTTACTGGTTTCTCATTATCGTTTCTGCTATTGGCCGAAGGCCTGTTTACTATGGTCGATACTAGACAATCTACTTCTGATAATATTAATCTTTACCAATCAGTTAAATAATATGCTAATTAATTATTCTTAAACTACTAATAAAATGGTCTAGTAACTATCTAAATTGCTGACGAAAACAACAACTAAATATTCTTCGGCTTTACATACACACATATAGATTTTGCATCGAGATATTCCAGGAGTATCCGAGTCACTATTAGCCTGTGACGACTAAAGGGTTTTCAAGTATGTCTCAGTAGATGCAAGAGAATGTTCAATTGAGTTCGATGTCCTAGCATGAAAGAAACATCTACTAAAACAACTGCTTGGTGTAGTGTGTTAATTATCTTCAAGATCACAGAGGAAAATAAGAACTTCGGCTGTTGAGAAGACTCTCAATGATCGTGCAGGATCGCTAAAAGAAATTTCCTATAACGAGCGTAGAATGCTCATTTTCTAAATACACAAACATATTCTCACTCCGCCGTAGGCGTTCAACTGAATCAACAATGGAATGTATACTGATGATGAAATACTCCCCCGCATTATCAGGTCAGAATATATAAACAAGTAAAAAAATAAAAAGATACCTAGTTACATATATTATTTATTATATTTATAATACCACCTATCCAGCCTTCCAAATCAAACTGTACACTACTTGCGAACCCGGAGGTTTGTTCAAAATTAGTACTAATTATCAAAGTCTGTGCAATAAATTAAAATATAAATGTACATTTTGTATTTACTGTGAAATATGAGAACTAACTATTTACAGTATGATTATATTATTTACAAAGGCGTTTATTTAACCATGATTATATTGCAACTAAAGTTTGTTTACAGTTAAACGCATCATCTTTAAACTGAAATGAACATATGTATGTATTAAAAAGTGTGAGCAAAATGTATATACACACAATAATTCCATAAGCAATGCATATTACTTATGAACTTATTTAATAGCATCTTAGCAAAATAAGTTCAGGCGTTTATTTCTTCGAAATTGTTATTTAGTATATCATGTTCAATCTGTGCCCGATTTGGAAAAGATGCTTACTTGAGCAGTTCTATTACCATGGATGAAACTTGGGAACATTCTAAGATCAAAATATAGGGGAGCCATCAATTAGATGATTCCGATTCTTTTAAGTCTAAGATTTTCTATTCCCAAAAACTTCGGGAAAGATCTTCGTTTCAGTTTTATAGCATTTCTATGGAGTAGAATAGTATTATTGATTTTCTGGGTAGGGACAAAACAATCACTGAGGAATATAATTTCGCGTTAATGATATCTCTCCAAAATAATAAAGACGTGAAGTTCATTCCAAAGTTTTTGAATTTTAATTACTTGATCTAACTACTTTTGATTATCATCCCTTGCTTCAATTGAAACCATAGAGTTTGTAAATATTTTTCAATTAAAGTTGATAAAGGTTCTAGATATTTTGTCGACAGAACAATACAAAAAAAAATTCTTTAAAAAGCTAGAGCACGTAGGTTCGTTGTGATAATGTATTAGGTTAATAAAATATGCTGAATAATAAAATATTTACAATTTCACATTTTATTTGCTTCGATAGTTGGCTAAGAATTTATCGCAACGTCCTCGTAGCAATTTTTGATATTGTTTGTAATTGCTAAAAATAATATATAAATATATAATTATGAACTGCAATGGAAATTTAGTATTCTCTGTTGTGTTAACGTTCGTTATTTTCATAAAAATTAACTTTAAATCGTAAAAATGGTTAATTATATTTTTATATATAATTATATGCATCATAATCTAACTGCCCGTTAAAACTATTGGTTAGAGTTTCCGTGAATTTGTACTCCGCGATCAAGCTATAATAAATGACTTAGCTTTGCTTCGTAAAAAAATTTTGAAGTGGGCTTCCAACTAAGTATTCAATTAGGATAAGGAAAGTAAAACTTTACAGTAAGTCTTTCGCCTTAGAGTGCAAGTATTGACAAAACTTTTCATAAATCAGTGGACCGAAGTTTTATTTGGAAATAGTTCAAATTCGATGTTAGAAAGTATTTTATGAAAACGATGTTTAATTTCAAGAGAGAGATATAGTTGCACTACACAGTGTAAAGTTCTACCGGTTTCTCTCGACTTTTCTGAACTATTTCTGAACAGGCTGTTGTTTTCCAGGAATCCAACTACTTAGAACTTTACAAACCTTTCTTTGGAATAGTTTCAGTAACTTTCCATTAACTCGCATTCGAAATTAATTCTATTTTATTGATTTGTAAATGCAATTAGAGGTTCAAATATTAATCTTTTCTCATACAGATCCTACTCTTCAGTTTACCGCTTCTTTTCTTAAAACCTCAGCTTGTAAGAAAAAACAGACACTTCTACTGTAGCCAAGACCAAGGCTACATAAATTCTTTTCACGAACTTGTCCAGTTAAGTTAAGTGTTTATTTTTCTATCGCAAAATATACATAGCATCCTGGCCTGGGATATATATATATATATACGAGGATAGTTTGACAAGTAGTGAGAATAACACATAGGTGGCACTCTAATTGGTAAAACAAATGCAGTGTAATTTAGGTTGCCTATTTATATGTTTACAATCCGCTATTTAGATAAATCGGTTGATTAGTTTATTTTTAACAGCTGATTAAAAAAGAAGCAACACGTCGTTTTGTTAAAATGGAAAAAGCAGAGTACTCTGCGGTAACTAAATACTTCATAATTAAGAGTATGAAAGCTACCAAAATAAAAGATGAGTTACGGGAAACATTAAGTAAATATGCTCCATCATCCGACACAATAAGTAGATGGGTAAATGAATTGAAAGGTGGTAGAACAAGCTGTGTTGATGAAGCCGACGACTCAAAGTGAGGGAGATAGCTGACATGGTAAACATTTCAACAGAACGTGTACACTACATTGTAACGAAAGAATTAGGCCTTTCCAAGCTTTCGGCAAGATGGGTGCCACGATTGCTTACAACTGATCAAAAGTTCACTCGTTTGCGCATTTCCAATGAGTGTTTGGACCTTTATAAGAGGAATCTGGTTGGCTTTTGTAGGCGATTTGTTACTTGCGATGAAACTCGGATACACTACAGTACACCCGAAACTAAACAACAGTCGAAACAATGGTTAGAATGTGGTTCTGCATCTCCAAAGAAAGCGAAAACCACTTTATCGGCAAACAAGATGATGGCATCAATTTTTTGGGATTCAAAGGGCATTTTGCTTATTGATTACCTTCAGAAAGGTGCCACAATAAACGGACAATATTATGCAGAATTTCCAGGAATAGCAAAGAAAAAGATTCTGTTTCACCAAGACAACGCTCCTTCGCATAGCAGCACAGTTGCGGTATCCAAAATCCACGGGTCGCATTTCCAATTAGTACCGTATCCACCTTATTTGCCGGATCTAGCCCCACCTTTTTCCAAAATTGAAAACGGCACTAGGTGGAAAGAAATTTTCGTCTAACGACGAGCTTATCATCTTCGTAAATGAATATTTTGCAAGCCTTCCGGAATCGCATTTTAGAGATAGCATAAAGGCATTGCGCTTTTAGAAGAATATATTGAAAAATAAAAATTATTTTGTATTTAAAAAATTCGTTTTTCTTTTCCATTCTCACAACTTGCCAAACTACCCTCGTATATATATATATGCAATTATCTCACGTATTGTTCGATACATGTTTTAATCTAATTCTTTTTATATTTTATTGCACAGCTTACTTTTATTACAGCTACATTTTATATTTTCATTTTATATGTATAATATATATCTTGTTTTATTTGTTGCTCTCGCTCTTATTAATCATTTAATTATTTTTATTTATATATACTCAAACTTTAAGAATTATTTTAAATTAGAGGCTAAAATTTTAAGGGCCATCTTGTTTGATTTTCGCCAGTAATCTTTTTGTCAGCTTGGTACACGTCCTAGAATTTTGATGCTCACTCTAAATATTTATTATTTAGTAACTTCTACAACATATTTTCTTATTTCCATTCATTGCAGGGCGTCAGTTAGCCGGACACGCACTCGTAATAAATTTATTAACCACTACGTGCAAATAAATATTTACTATTAAGTTATATCACTTTTGTTATTTATTTAAATTAACTAAAAGGCCATTTAACCCCGTAACGCACTTCATGTCAAGGTAGGAGGTAATACTACATTTATTCTAATTCCTATCAAACATATTCAGCTAAGTTCGAATTACGTGGCCGTGAAGATATACAATGCTTTGCCTTATAGGTTTAGGAACCTACCTTGGATTAATCTCAAAATATTAATAAAAAAGGTGCTGATGGAGAACGTTTTTTATTCAGTAAATGACTTCTTGAAGCATAAATTTTGACATTGCTTTTTTTGTGTTTTTATGTTTTAATTGGTACTCTGGTGTTTTGTTTTGTATAGATCTTGCGGATTTTAACGTGTTTGGTGGCGCACTAATTGTGAGCGCATTAATTGTGTTTTTATTTAACTATGATTATTCTATGACGTGTATATGTACATATATATCAATAAATTATTATTATTATTATTATTATTATTATTATTATTACCTTTCTCTTCTTAGAATTCGTTTTTAAAAGAAAAAGGTGCTAAAAAGTTTATTCTTGTTCAAAAAATGACAGGTAGAGAATCGTATTTTAAATCTTATCGTATTATTAAATTAATTTAAGTAGTCCGATGTGTATATATAAGTTGAAAAGACTCGTTCTTTATGCAAAATTAATACTACGTACTTGAGAAAGTTTTCGTAATATAATTACATATTCTTGTTCATTATATATGCATACCCGTAGTAGTTTTTGAAATCACTTAATTCATCTCAATTTGTCCCAATCTGATATCTGGGCATTTCAGCGCCAGTAAGAAACGAGTTATCATGGAAAGCTTGTTCCGTATTAAAATGTTGGATGCACCTGCACTAGTATCGTATTTGAAGGGCAACATCGAACTTCCACTAAATTAATTATTTTTCGCATATTCAATTGCTGCTTATTGACATTAACAATAACATATATGATTACAAACTTTTTCCACGTAAAAGGAGAACCTTTTCTTGAAACGTTGCAAGCGTTCATGTATGTATTTCATGTAAGTACCAATCATTTTGAAATATTATTAGAATACATATCTAGGTAGCTAAATTTCAGATTTTGTTAAAGTACACATCATTCATGAGTTACAAGTTGGAAATAGAAATTGTATTAGACGATATCCAGAACAAATTTTGGACCTATTTGGAATTCAAAAACATAAAGGAATTTGTTGAGACGATATACAAAGCCATCGGCAGTATGCAGAGAGTGGTGCTGGGTTTTTCAGTCTTTCTAGGATTGGGCTATATTTTAATACCTGTTTTAAGTCCCAATAAAGTATTTCCATTGACGACTTTCGTTCCGTCTTCAGAAGCAACGCTTGCTATTATATGGATTGGGCATTTACATGTATGTTACGTGGGAGGAACTGTCATAGTTGGATACGATTTGATATAGTTCGCACTTTGTGTTCATATTATTCTTCAAATGAGATTAGTAAAGGAGAAAATTGAAAATATTTTAAGTAGGAATCATCTAGCGATCGTATATGAATTAAAAAAGTGCATACAGCATCATCAGTTTTTATTAAGGTTAGCAACTATAGTTTCCCCTAAATATAAAGTAAATTAATATGGAAATATTCTCTTCGCCAACGGAGCCTAAAAATGTTTTCAATAATAACTGCAATGCAAATATTGGTAAAAGCATAAATTCGTGATATATTAAACGGCCTAAATAAGGAAAATAGGTATCCGCTGGGACTGGTATTAATTTCAAACTTTACGACCGTAAATAGATTCAAATCATAACATCTATATATCTTGTTACGGGCTCATTTTACCCTTTTGTTCATTTTAGCGCTTAACAATATGATTTTCAGTGCAGTTTATTATTTTATCCATATTTCGAATCATTTGCGTTCGAAAATGACTCGAGACCACTATTTATCCCAGTGTTAAAATCGCTATCAGTGTTATAGTTAGATAATTTTTACATCCTTAACAGTTTTTCAGTTGAATTTCTTATTTTACAACTGGACATTTAATTGGTTTAATTGGCCCTGTATTGTATGCATTTTCTTAATCTAGGAGACTACCCACAGTTAATTCGCTACTTTAATGTTTAGTTGTTATTACAGAATTGGATTAATGCTTAATTTACTTATTTACCCTTTTTCTTGTGGGACTTTTTGTAAACGGTTACGTATCCTTATATTTCGCTACAATCGTAAATTGATCGGCTGATCGATTGTAAAATTTGTTTTGTAAGTTCATTTACTTCAACGCTGCGTACAACTAAGTAATAATTTTGTTCTACAACTATCTATATAATTTTTTTTGAATTATATATTGTTGAGGATTTATTTTTTAAATTAATTTTGGTATTATTAATTATGCTTTCAGGAGAGGTTTCCTAGATTCATCATGGTTATTGGTGTTATTGCAACATTATTTTCTTCATGGTTGCAACAATTAATTAATTTCAGTCAATTAAAATATCTGCATACCTGTTTTTCAATTATTTTAAGCACTTCTATAATTAGTTGCATTTTAATAGCTTTCTCATAAATTGTTATTATCCCCCCGCCCCGGGCAATTCTTGTCTTAGGAGTAATGTATAATACATACATATAAACCTAGGAGATGATGGGAGAAACTTTCTCTTTCTTGTCAATTGTTAGAAAGTTGAAAGTGTGAACAAATTAAAGCGTTTCCTTGGGTGATGTGAGTTAGCATTTTTCCATGGAGAAACGAATTTTCTTACGCTTGCTGAATCAGGTAAAGCTAATTCGAAAAATTATTTGGAATGACAGCTTTTGTTTTTATTTTCTTCGTCCTTAAGTGTTTGTCTTTGTGTTTGGCATCGTCTTTCAATATGAGCCGAATAAGGATTGTGTAAGCCAACAAATTGACACCTGCAGCCATTCCACCGAACGAATTGGAATTATAGTTTTCTTGTACAACGTCATAGCCGACTCTGATTAGAAAAGATGAGGTATACAAATATTATTAAGTGAAATATGTTCGATGAAGTGGTAACTTTGAGTAAATGGATCTTGATTTTGAAGTTCTCCTGTGGAATAAAAACGAAAATGACATTTTAGAGTTTCGAAATGGAATTCCAAATATGTAGTAATTAATATTTCCTGTTATTCCATAGTTAATTTTAACTATTGAAAATTAATTAAAAAGTTTCTGCTTTGGACAAAGACCGACACTTATATCTAGCATTCAATCGACGATTGCTTTAACTAATTAGCTAACTAGTAGTACAGTTAGGAGCCTATTAGTATATCATAAATTACATTAAGGAACAAATCTAATAGTTTTAATACCGTAAATATATAATTAAGCGCTCGACGACGGAAAATTAAAGATAATTAACATTTCCTGCCATTACGTCATTATTCGCAATTACAGAAAATTAACTAAGATTTTTCTGCAATTGATCAGGACCCGAACTTGCAACTACAGTTCTCTATACGGTTGCCTCGAATAATTGAACCAACAAGCAGTACAGTTTCGAGCCTGTCAGTACTTCCCATCGTAATATGTTTATTATATATTTTTATGCAATCATAAGCATTTCAAAAATGTATGAAGCTAGGATATGGGATGCTAATCTTAAAAAAGCTTCCAATATTTTATATTTGACGTATTCAGTCCTTCAAATATTGAAAGAATTTTTCATAAATCGGAAAACTTTATCGAGAAATAGACTAAATTAAACGTTAGAAAGTATCCTAGCAACGAAAAGTTTAATTTCGACTGTTAATGTAATACCAAATTTACATTTTTAAAATTTTGGGGACTTCTCCCGACATTTTCCTACTCCGAAGAGCTTTGTAGTTCTGCAGTACTATGTGCGATATAACTGCTGGGAATAAAAGTATGTCGAGTGCTGGTGTCAGAATTATATTTGACTTCAAATATGGAAACAGCCTAATCTACTATACTTCCATTTGATAAAGTATTCAAAACCTAATTCAGCAAGTTTGTTAATTAATACAATTTATTATAATTTATATAATTTAAGTTACATTTAAAAGTGCATTTTACTTCACATATACATAATACTTTCGTTTATGAAAATAAGGCATCTTTTACCCAGAAATGCTTGCCTACGCGAACGTATTTTTTAACATAGACCGTTTCTAGAATGTTCTTCTCTTTAACAGTCCATTTAATTTAGTGCTAATTCCCTTTAATTTCTAATTAAGATTAAAAATGAAAGCTAGTCCTCCCGCAGAGAATAATATTTATTACCTCTCAAATATGTAACTGTTATGTACAGAATGTTCGAATGTTCCATTTACAAACTACTTACTTTTATTGTATAATAAAACTATATTAAGCAAATCGTATGGCAGATCAATTTAAAATACTTTTCTCGACTGAGATGGTAATGATATTATTGTTAATATTGTCCAATCCCTTTCATAAATAGCGCCTTTAATAATTTCTATTCTGTCATTGGTTACTTCGTAGTTAAATATGTACTTTAGTTCCCAGTCATGCCCTCGATTACTTTAAATACCTTCTCTTTTATGGAACCATGCCACAACCCAGACACAGTGCATAGTACACGGTCGTGAATGAGTATTTTTCTACCACCTTGTATATGTAGTGCTCATGCGATCAGTTTATACAGCGTTCGCGACATACACCCGTAGGTACATCTCTTGTATAGAATTATGAAAGATTTGCGAAGATGACTATATTTACAGCAAAGAAATATATATCGTGGGCAGTGAGAAAACAGTACATTCCTGGTTGAAATGAAACAAGTAAATTGTCCTTCAATAACTTTCTCAAGAACAGACGAGCTGATGTGGCTGATGAATTCTTGTTCAATCTGGATAAAGTGAGAACAACCAAATGGAGTGAAACCGTAGATACCCTAAACTTCACACATTTATGTGGGAGAGTCTGGAGCGTCCTCAAGAAGGTAGGCGAAACGTCTTGCAAAACACAAAGTAAATCTAGTCACCTCTGATGAAATTGCAAATGGTTGTCAAAATGTCGAGGACAAAAATCAATAAGCTTGAAGTATGTAAAATCAGGCAAAGTAAAAACCCTTGAATCCAGCAGCACAGGTGAGGGAGTACAGCTAGTAAATTTACCGAAGATAAAATTCGGATCTCGCTCAAGGATGTTAAAAGTGGAAAAACCTCTGGATTTTATAATATACCTCCCGACTTTCTAACAAATTATGGAAAAAATGTGAGGCTTCCTGCATTTTACTCAGATATTCTCTGAGCAGGAAGTTTACCACGCACAAATATTCTTACTGTCTTGACGGAAGGTAAACCAGACGATATGCAAGCTGCCGAAACGGAGACGGAATCACAGCTGTGAAGATCAGTTATTTGCTCTGATCACTTATGGACAAAAGGAAATACGACAGACTAATAAAACCTGACGTAGTGTCTGTAGATGCATATGATACAGTGTGAAGAGAGGGTACAGTATATAAAGTCCTGAAAGTTATAGAGCGCGGACAGCAGAGTCAGCTAGTCAATAACATGTTATCTGAAAAGGCTATTCAAATATCTGTGGAAAGGACATTTAGTACTACTAAGCTGGGGGGCTCCATATTGGCTCCACTTATTTCTAATACATTTAATATGTCAGAGACAAGATACCGCGAATTTGCTTATGCCTTTGATATTGCCATAGCAACACTGACACCAACATAGATGGTCTCGAAGTCACCCTCACTGAAGATCTGCAAAATCGGCAACACCAGGAAAACTGGTGTATTAAATTAATTAGCACAAAAAACACTGCAAGTAACCCTTAATGGCACTATTGCACCCCAAAACTCCCACCCTAATTATCATGGTATAACGCTAAATAGGACAACAATTTCGTACAGGAAGCACTTGTTCAACATCGCAAAACTACGAATGGGGAGTTACTATGGAGACTTCTTCACTCGGCAGAACACTGCCTCTCTATCCGACTCAACAGCTTACAAATAGAGTGGATGCAATTCTCATGCTGGGATTGCGAAATTAACTGAAAAATTCTGGCTCCCCGTCTTAAAGCCTACTTGAGCCGCAGCACATCCGAGGGCATACTATCTTATCTCGATATATAATATTTAAAGGTAATAATTTAAAAAAAAATGTCAAGAATGGTGCTTTTGTATGATAATAAAGAATATCCGATAAAATTGAAGCTCTTATTTTTTTATTTTTGAAAAAGTACCTCCAAGTAAATCAACCCTTGGGG
This sequence comes from Dermolepida albohirtum, assembly GCA_031893035.1. NCBI lineage: Eukaryota > Metazoa > Arthropoda > Insecta > Coleoptera > Scarabaeidae > Dermolepida > Dermolepida albohirtum. The sequence continues at coordinate 24,511 of JAVIWB010006001.1, forward strand.
AGCATTTTTCAGTTAAGTAGTATTTCTATTTCAGCACGTTTATGCGCATGAGAAAGATATATTCCATCATGTTCCTCTTCCATTATTTTCTTACTTTGATAACCGCATGCAGCGTTCTTTTCGAAGTAATGTCTGAGTCAGTAAATAAGAGTAATGCACACAAAATATTATATAGCACAATACCTAGTTTAATCAAGTGATTTGTTAGTGAATTTAATTAAAAACTTTATTGCAGAGTAACTATATTTATCGGAATAATTTATTACTTCATCAGGAATAAGCATTGTAAATTATCTATTGCAACTGTTGCTCATGTGAAAGATTAAAAAAAAATACTACTACGCAAATATTATTTTAGTAAATACTGGTTGGACAATCCTCCTGGTAAATAGCGACAAAAATCAACGCGAGACGAACACATACAAGCAGGGTCTATTGCTTATATCATGTCAGTGACGAAAAGATTTCGCTTTATGTATATAAAGCGAATATATATATATTGAACTATTAGACTACTACACAACTAATTAAATGCTTTGCTTTCTTCGTCTTGGCTTCCGGACTGGAAATGCATTTCTGTAAATACTGGCATCGACGTTTCGTCATCACTTGCACAGGACTGTTAAATCCTGAATATGTCCCATACAACTGGTGATGAAACGTCATTATCAATATTGACGAAAAAGTGGTTCCAGCCCGGAAGCCAAGACGAGGATAGTGTAAACAACGACCGTGGAAGTCTACAAACCAGATTATTTAAATGATATTTTAGTAAATATTTAGGTAGATAATTCTACGGGTAATCGGCGACAGGAAATGATGAGAGCCACACGCGTATAAGTAGCGCCGATTGGTTGTATCGTATCAGTGAAACAAAGATGTCTCGCAAAGGTGGATTGTTAACGACGATGGGTGCGAATAAATTTCTAAATCGTTTTCCTACATTAGAATATACACAAACTATAACTAAATATGTGATATTCAAATCTAGCATCTTGCCGTATAGATACGATCATGAAAGTTTGTTTAACACCAGGACTAGTACATCAATTTGCATACTATTTTTTTATTGCTTTCATAAGTTGCCATTGAAATGTGCATGTACACAGATATATTACAAATATTGTTTCAGGAATAGTGGATTAGTAAATTATATTGTAAAATTTATGTCGATGTTGTTTTTCTTTTTCGAGTTTGCATTTTACATTTTCCCTGCCGAACAAGTCGCATTTGAAGTAGGTTTATCTTTAATTAATGTTCACATTTTAGTAGTAATATGTATTAATGAAACTACGTTTATAGTTTTCGACTATGTCTGACAACATTTATCATTCGAAATGGTATACAAATGGAGTCGTTGCTCAGAAGCTAATGCTGTTTACTATGATGGAATCTCAGCGCATCCATTATTTTTCTGGTGCTGGTTTTGTAGATATAAACATAGATGCATTTGGATCAGTAAGGAAGTTCTCCTTTGTTTATTAACACTCCAGAATTATTGTGTTCTAGATAGTCAGGAAAACCTTCTCATTCTACACAATCTTGAAGAATATTATAATGAAATAAATTCAAATGGAAATGTACAAATAATTATGAGATTAGTTGACACATCACACTTTATATATTTTAATGATTTAATTTTAATTAATAATTAATGATTTAGTAGTTTAATATGGTTCAGTTTCTTTATATTTGCGTCACATGCTGCAGAAGAATCTGGACGAGCACAAAACTACGTCATCTATATATTAAATTTTCCCCAAAGAGCAGCTAAATGCTGATATAAATTTGGAAGCTCACATATATATGGCATCAGAATTATGGCCGTATCAGTTAATTTGGAAACGTAAAGAGACTTTGGGATTGTACATGTCACATTAGGATTATACGTATTTTTTTCTTTAGAAAATACTAGCATTAGCTAACTAAAATACATCCAAGTTTTTACCAAAATATCTGGTATCCTCAGTATATATTTTTAGCAGTATTAGCATCTAAGTATATAACATGTAAACACCTTTATATAAAATAAACAAATATAACAGTATATGTGTACGATATCTTAAGAATGTGGTCGTCGATTTAAAAAATAGTTTTCCATACGATTTACTTGGATTGCATTCTTAAATTTATTAAGTTTGTAATATTTGTACCAAAAATAAGGAACACTTGTAGTAGAGTTATTTTAGGTAGACGTTAACGCTTCTGGCTTCTACAGAACTCCATCTTGTATGTAAAATTAAAAGTAAAGTAAACCAAACATAGGTGATATTTACACTAACGATGGTGGTAAATCTCTCAGCTGTTATAAATAAGCATTCTTCAGTATAGAAACATATACCATAGCGTCGCACGCATATTTGCTAAAGAAATTCGAAATTCGTGTATTAGCTGTATTTACTATATATTTTCCTTACACTAATGTTAGAATTCAATATTGAACGGTTTATTGCTGACGTTCGACAGAATTTATATGAAAAAGGCATGGAAAATTGTGTTCGAGGGGTTGGTTCTTATCATAAATATTTTGGAGGACATTTCAATAATGTGTTTCATCAGAGATGGTATTAACTGTAATTTCTATCAAACTGAAAACTGTAAATATCTCACAATATCTATGCTTCACTTGATAATGAAAATACATTGCTCCTAATGAAGTAACCTTATCAAACAATTTTTAATCCAGAACCGTCTATTACTGCAATTAACAGGATAATTTACTTCATTCGTTAAATAAGACCTTTAAAGTTAGGAAGTTATGAAATGTATGAAATTGTGTTAAATTTACATATTACTAACAAATTATTTGCTTTATTAGGTACACTCGAAAGTCAATATAAAGTACACATCACCTGTACATCGAGCATTTGCAGCACGTGTTCTGACTTTTGGAAAACTGAAATAATTTTTTCCCTTAAAAATATAATCACATCTTTAAGTGAAAGCATTACGGTATCTCTAATAAATTTATTGCTAGTAGTAACTGCAAATTATTTTTTCTGAGTGAATCTACTTAACTACCTTTTTTGTTTTTCTCAGCCCACTTATTAATGTAAAGAAGATCTATTAATTATGTACATACATATGTTTCATCCGTTCTTCTTGATAGCCCTTTATCGCTTTCTGTGAGATACATAATATCATGTTCATAGAAGAACCAATCTTTATCTGCCAAAAACTTTACAAGGTTCCGATTCAGTCTCAGATAGGCTGAATGTTATATAACGTATGAAGTTCTAAGAAGAAAAAGATAAGAGGGTGTGTTAAGACTAAGGCCCGATGAGTATGATGAGAGTGACTCGTGTACATCCCATCACAGTTAAAATAAATTTTGTGGAGTGATCAAACTTGTACGTGATCTCGAACTGTCATGCTGCAATGCCATTCCTTTACGATTATCGAGCTCTCTATGTTTCTAGCTGATAAATTCGCTTATACTGTCGAATTTTCAACGATACACAGTTGAATTAATAATTTTTTAGAATTCCGTCGTTAAACATGACACCTTTAAAATTCTAAAAACATAGAAAGCATAACTGTCCTCGAATTAATGTTGTGTTTTCGATTACGTCTCATATGAATCTTCAAGCCGGGGGCAAGAAAATTTTCACAACACATCGTTGCAGATAATTTACTTCTCGTCTACATTTATCAATCACTTCAAAAAAAGAATTAGTTTCTTCAGATTTAGGAAGTATATATTGGATATTCACACGAGTTTTCAAATGAATATCTATAATTTATAAGAAACACAAATATTGAGCTTGTTGCAATTTTCTCGTGTTATGGATTTTATTCGATCGACACCTTTACTTTGTTGTGAATTATCGATGGCATAGACGTTCTTCCTTTTATGAAAGGAGAAGTGTAACGTATGATATAGATGAATATTTTGGTCTTTCTGCTTTCTGTAAGGTTTCAAATAGTTAATTGCTTTCATTTACCAAAATGAAGCTAAAAATGTCAGAGATTGTATGGTGTAGCATTAACTTCGGTGCGAATGACTGATCACAAAATACTATCTGTTAAAAAAACGTGTTTTTTGCTTTCCTGACAAAACACTATTCAAAATACACGAGTTTTCATATTAAATTAAACCACTTGGATTATTCTGGCTTGAATAAGAAATTTAACAGTTTTTTTATAGAAATTATTTGTCTAAATTCTTACTTTTATTGGGCGTATTTTACGTTTGCATATTTTTGATTCTTTTTTATTAAGAATGAACTATTCGTCAACAATTCCTTATTCTTTTTTTAATATAATTAAAAGCTTAATAACATAAGTATCCATCTATACAAGGTATTAACATTTAAACAATGGTACTTATTAAAGTCCTTCAACTCGTATATTCTGTGCAAAATCAATATTACTTATTAAAATTACTAACATTCAGTATAATAACACATTTTACATTACATATGTATGTATATGAAGAAAACCGTACTAGATGTGCGTTAATTGATCACGTTACCATCTGACTTTGGTTCAGTTCTGTATCAGCACGGTCAGAGTAAGCATGGAAAAGTTGTTTCGGATTAAAATGCTACGTGCAACTGCACTACTGTTAAGTTTCGTATGCGAAACACAATATCTTCCATCTATAAAATTAAATAGTTTCCGTGTTTTTAACTGCTGCTTATTGGTGCTATCAACAACGTATATATTTCTAAACTTCTTACACGTAAAAGGGGAACTTTTTATTGAAACGCTGCAGTCCTTCATGCATACATTTCATGTAAGTATACATTATTTAGGTAACAGCATACGGACATATACAAAAATTTCAGATTTTACTAAAATATATATTCTTCATAAGCTACAAATCAGAAATAGAAATTGTATTAGGTGATATACAGAATAAATTTTGGACCTACGAACAATTCAAAAAGATAAGGGAATCTGTTGAAGCTATTTATAGAGTCATTAATAATGTACAAAAAGCATTGCTTGTTCTTACAAGCTTTTTAATTTCGAGTTATCTTTTAATATCTATTCTAAGCTCTACTCAAGTATTTCCCCTGACAACTTTGGTTCCAGATTTACCTGCGATGCTCGCTATTATATGGATGTGTCATTTGCATATTTGTTACATGGGACAAACTGTCATAATTGGATATGATTTGATGTATTTTATACTCTGTGTTCATCTTATCCTACAAATAAGATTGCTAAAAGAGAAAATTGGAGACGTTTTAAATAAAGGCCACATAAACTACACGTATGAATTAATTAATTGCGTAAAGCATCATCAGTTTTTATTTAGGTAAGCAAATAAAATTGTTCAACATCGAAAAGTCCGAAATTTATTACCGAAGATCTAATGAGAACTTACAAGGGAAACCTTGTGTACAATTAATAATGTTCCTAAGTAACTATAGCACAGATTGCATCTGTAATGTACATAAATAAAAAGGATAATTTGCAAAATATATAGTTGTGGTCTTCTATCCTCAAAATATTGTTCGAAGATATATGTATGTATATAAATTTCTGATTTTCTGATTTTGAATTTAAACAATCTAAAGACCTTCTGGATGCACATATTTCTTTATTAATCTACAAAATTTTGTCTATAAATTTTATTGCATTATATTCGGGTTTTTCTACCAGTATGGGACAATAAGACGCTTAGTATATATTAGCGACGTCTCCTGGGACCTTCTTTTTTTAAATTTATTTATTTTTTCATTTAACCTGCAATACATCGATTTCATATTTTGTTTAATGGATTTTGTAATTGCGACAAAGGAATGTAATGAATCAAAGTGATGGTATCTATACATACCATCACGTTGATTCAAAAGACGAAACCATAAATGATAGAAGAGATATATTATCAATCTTAACATTTTAGAAAAAAATGTCTGCTTCTCCGTGCATTTATGTATACATATTAATATAAATTTACAAACGGGTATGCATGTAATAGTAGGTACTCTCAGCATCCATACACAGAAACGGGAGGATAAGAGAAGAAAGAAATGACACATGCCTACATATTAGTACTCAAACAATATGCTTTTTAGAATTATTATAGAGAGTGACTATCAAATAAATATATGTATGCTTTGTATAGATTTTATCAAGCTGTAAGGTTTTCCACTAAGAGTGATATGATTTCTTTAAAAAAAAACACAGCTATAGTTAAGAAAATTCTAAAGTTTTTTATTTAATGCGAAGTACAATCGATACAATTAAGTTCTAAATAAAACGTCATTCAAATGGCCTCCACGACTTCTTCTGCAGGAACGAATTCGATGAACCCAATTTTCGAGCACTTTTTCCACTAAATCTAGTCGTATGTCATGTTCAATATTGACCTGTAAAGCTTGAAGAGAGTCTGGTTTATTTCGATAGACCAATGACTTCAAATAACCCCACAAGAAATAGTCTAATGGTGTTAAATCACAACTTCTTGGAGACCATTCAATATCACAATTTCTTGAGATAATCGAATCTTCAAAGTTTTCTCGCAATAATTCTATTGTTGCTTTTGATGTGTGGCACGTAGCCCCGTCTTGTTGGAACCAAATGTTGTCAAGATCAACTTCTTCCAATGTCGGCCATAAAAAGTTGGTTATCATCAATCTATACCGCTCTCCATTGACAGTAACGGTGTTACCAGCTTCATTTTGAAAGAAGTACGGACCGATGATTCCACCATACCAAAAACCACACCAACCTGTCAATTCAGGTGAATGTAATGGTTTTTCATAAATAATTTGTGGATTTTCTTCGCACCAGAATCGACAATTTTGTTTATTTACCACACCATCCAGATGAAAGTGAGCCTCATCAGAGAAGATGATTTTCTTAAAAAAATCGTTACTGTTTTCAAGTTGTTCCAAGGCAAAATTAGCAAATTCACGACGTTTACGGTGGTCCAATGGCTTCAGTTCTTGAATGAGAACAATTTTATAGGGATGCAAACCCAAATCCTTTCTCAAAATCCGCCAGGTTGTGGTTTGAGACAGTCGCAATTGTTGAGAACGTCTTGGAATCGACAAATTACGGTTCTCAGTAACACTTGCATGAACGGCAGCAATATTTGCATTACTTCGAGCGGTTCTTTGTCTTATTGGCACTTGAAAATTATGTAAAGAAAATATAACCTCAAAATTTTTAACAATTCGACGAATAGCGAGCACACTTGGACGATTATTACGACCATAAAATGGCAATAGCGCACGAAAAGTTGCAATTGGAGAACGATTGTTTTGATAATAAAACTGAATAATTTGTAAACCTTGTTCTTGCGTATATCTCTCCATGATGAAATTGTAAACACTACTGAATACAATGAAAAACAAATGATAAATCATGATATATTACAAATGACCGAAATGTCACTTCAAAGTCATATCATCCCTATTGGAAAACCTTATATTTAACATGAAAAGTCTGCTCCAAATATCACTAATATAAACTAATGTGCCTTATTCCATACTGGTCGAAAAAGTCAATCGTAGAAAAATAAAATTTGTATTTGGAATAAAATGACCAACATTTAAAAAAGAAAATATCACGTATAAAATGTTATATATTGTATCATTTACAGTACTTGCTAATACTAGAAAAGAATATGTGAATTTTACCAGAAAAAAAATCCCCTTATTCGATTCCCTAACTCATAGAGATACGTACAAATACATACATTCACAATTTATTGGTACATCATTTCATAATAAAATAATATGTTCATTTCAGTACATTTTCGCGAATGAAAAGGATCTATTCAGTAATGTTTCTGTTTCATTATTTTCTCACGTTAATGAGCGCATGTAGCATCCTCTTCGAAGTTCTGTCTGGGTAAGTAAGTAAGCTTATATAAAAATACTGTATAGATTTATTTCTATACAGACATATAGCTTAAAGATAACAGAACACTATAGAAAATATATAAATCTTTGATTATTGACAACTACGTGAATTCATTTGGAAGTGTCTATTCGAACAAAATCAATAATCATCAAAAACTACTCGCAGTTTTGCGTCATGTGGTTGTAGAAAAAGGGAATTATTGACTTTAGAACGATAGATTAATAATGAAATTCTTTAGTGAGTAGGATTTTTAAAGAAGCGTTATTGTAAAATGAAGCCTGTATGAACATAAGACGTTTGAAAGAATAGAAAACTGTATTAGAGGAAACATTCAGTGGATATTTCACAACTATTATTTTAGTAAAAATTGAATTATATAAGGTCTTTACTTTACTTCCTCATTTCTGCTTCATAAAATATATAGGAAGCACTTTATATTACCTGGAGTAATCACAATTATTTGGCTTTTTAATAGATTTTTTTCTTAAGGCTATCTTTTGGAGTTAAAAATGTTTTGTTCCAGACCTATCTTCCATTGAGTTTATTATGGTACCCAGCTAGGAAAGATTATCCATCTCTTCCGTTTTTTCTTATGTAAATAAAAGATTTCTATTCTTGCTTATTCTTCAAACTAAAACTGCTATTTACTTATGGTTTATCTTTTAATCTGACTGTTTTTTTTTGGATTGCTCCCGGGTTTAAACATTTGTCTTCCTATAGGGTATTTCTAAGGAAATACTAAATATTTTGAATAATGCAGTTCGTATAAATATTGCCAATTTTTAATTGTAACAGTGTACATATTTGATGCACATTCATGTCAAAAGTAGCTGATAAACACTCAGTACTTTGAAGTAATCACTTGACATGTGACAATAGTAATCTGACTTGTGTTTATAATGTTGCCGCACGTGGTTATTTATTTTTAGGATTTATATATAAGAGCATTTACGACTTAAGGTTTAACTTGTTTATTAGCTTTTACATAATTTTCTATTAGTTCGAATGTAAATATCATATAATTAACTTTTCTGTTCATTACAAATTATAATGAAATATTGGGTCTGGGAAAAAGTTCGTGGCGTTTTTCCCGATAGATGGCATTGGTTGCCGATAACTAAAGAACAACAAGTCACAGCGACACCACCGACGGCTCGTTTTTTAGATGACCTTCCGAACGTTAGTTTGAGCGTAGAAACATTGTAATCGGTGCAGTGGTTGGAAAGTTATTCGCACTTGAAAATGGAGAAGAATAATGAGAAATTTCGCTATATTCTGCAATATTATTATGATAAGGGGAAGAACGCTGCGCAGGCTTGTGATAAAATTTGTGCTGTGTACGGTGAAGGTACTTTATCGAAATCTGTTGCGCGGAAATGGTTCGCTCGCTTTCGTTCTGGAAATTTCAATGTGAAAGATGAGTCACGCTCCGGTCGTCCAATCACTGAAAAATCTGATGAAATTCTTGAAAAAGTCCAACAAGATAAGCATATCAGCAGTGTCGATATTGGCATGGAGCTAGGCATTGACCACAAAACTGTTTTGAACCATTTACACAAAGCTGGTTACAAAAAAAAGCTTGACGTATGGGTTCCTCATGAGTTGAGCGTGAAAAACATGATGGACCGAATTAACATCTGCGATGCGCTGCTGAAACGGAATGAAATCGAGCCGTTTCTGAAACGTTTAATAACCGGAGATGAAAAATGGATTACGTACGATAATCGGAAGCATAAAAGATCGTGGATAAAGGATGGTGAGCCGTCACAAGCGTTCGTTAAGCCAACATTGACGCCAAAAAAAGTGATGCTGTGTGTATGGTGGGACTGGAGGGGAATCGTCCACTACGAGCTACTTCCAACTGGTCAGACGATTGATTCTCAACTCTACTGTGCATAACTAGAGAGATTACGCCAGGCGATTGAGAGAAAACGGCCCGAATTGATTAATAGGAAAGGTGTTGTCTTCCATCATGACAACGCCCGACCACACACTTCTTTGATGACCCGTCAAAAATTGAGAGAGTTTGGTTGGGAAGTTTTGATGCACCCACCTTACAGTCCGGATATAGCACCCTCTGACTATCATCTGTTTCGATCTCTGCAGAACTCTCTCAATGGAATTAAGTTGGTTTCAAAAGAAGCCTGTGAAAACTACTTGATTCAGTTTTTCGACCAGAAACCACAGAAGTTTTTCACCGATGGGATCATGGATCTACCAAAAAAATGGCGAAACATTGTCGATAATAATGGAGCATATTCGGTTTAAATGAATTCGTCCACGCGCCATGCGGGGACCAGTTGAATTTTACTGAAAAAACGCCACGAACTTTTTCCCAGACCCAATATATTGGTTTGTCGGTCATTATGTATTTTATCTATATCTTCCATAATAGTAAAATCAATCAACAATATATTGCCCGCTTTCGTCATCTCTCGGCCAGCTTCATAGTTTTTCCATTGGGTCAAATATTACACCACGTGAGAAGTGTTGAAGAGAACGAAACAAACAAAGTCTAAAGGGATATCGATTTTTGATAAGCGACATACTTGTGCGTGGTCTAAGCTTGGCGTTTCGAAATAGCACGTTTTTACCATTAACGAGTTCTTGATGTTTCTTAATTATAAATTTGTTTAATTTCCGACAGTAAACAATTGAATTAATTGTTTTTTGCTTTGGTGGGTGTTTCAAAAACAATAACCCCATCAAAGAGAGAATAATTTTCTTCATGTTTAAATCGAACTTTAAGGTTAGAATCGGGACTATTTCAACACATTCCCTCCATATTGTTGTAAACAATTTGCTTCTCATGACTAATTATCGGTGGCTTCAAAATAGGATTTATACGCGCCATCAACTGAACTTCTTTGAGACTATGAGGAACACAAATATTGACTTTGCTTACGTAGTTAGAATCATCGTTGTGCTTTTCTTACATAAAATAAAATGCACTCGTTTTTACAATTTGTATGCTTAAACAACCAGTGCCCGAATGTAAAACTGTATAATACATTACGCGTGAAGAAACTAATCAGAAAAATTTAATATATTTGTCATGTTTGTAGTATATTATAAAATATAATAATACATAATGGTCGAGATTTTGTTCGTTCAATTCTGTAAACATTCTGTATTATTTCAACTGAGCAGAAAGTTAGAATCCCACTACAATGTAGAAAATAAACTAATTTTTCTCAAGCAGTTGCATATAAATATTACGCTTTAGTAGGATACCATTTTATTTTAAAACGCATCATATTCATGCAATACTACTTGTTCATTTCAATATAAGCGCAGTCAAAATATGTTTTTATTTCAGAAATACTAGTCTAGCTAATCATGTAGTAAAATTCATGACTGTATTATTTTTCTTTTGTGAATTTGCATTTTACGCTTTCCCTGCTGAACAGGTCACATTCGAGGTACCTTAAATTTAACCTAAAACTTAATATGTAATATCATATTGTACTTGTAGTTTTCGAATTTATCGGAAAATATATACTTAGCAAAATGGTATACCAACACAGTCGTTGCCCAAAAACTAATGCTGTTCGTAATGTTGAAATCTCAGCGCGTTCACTATTTCTCTGGAGCTGGTTTTATTGATGTGAACGTCGATGCATTTGGATCCGTAAGAAGCTTTTTTAGATTTCCGACAGTTTAATATTTTAATGTTTTAGGTAATCAGGAAAACTTTCTCCTTCTATACAATTTTGAAGAATATCTTAAGAAAATAGAATAGGTGTATATCTAAAAATAAAATATTTAGTTAATACCAAATTTTAGTTTTAATCACCTCATCTCCGTCTCCAACCAGTCATACCGAACATGAGCGAAAAGGTTATATATCAAAAGTGAACAAAAAGTTTATTTCTTAAATCACATTGAACTAATATGAGACGAATACTGTCACAAGATCAGTTTTTCTTATACAATATAATTAAATTTATTAAACATATTGCTGAGGAGTTTAATAATTAACTGTTGAACCATATTGACTCCTAGTTATTTACCTCACTCATTTGGTTATCCTTGTTGCTCCAGGAAACGCTAGATGGATTACTGTGTTTTCCTGCTATCGCGTTGTGCATTCTAATTAAAGGCACTCTCTCAAAACTGGAGTGTTCCATGTTATTTTTAATAGCTTTTAGTGTTTCAAAATTAATTTAGAATATATTGTAGATATCGATTATAATATGGATAACATGGATGTTTTTTTGAGTCTGAAAGTTTTTGTTAAACAATTACTGGCCCACTAAAACATGTTCTAGATTATTTTTAATGGCTTTGCAAGATGAAAAATGACTATAAATTTTAAGAAAATATCGATATTTTGTGTATATTCTTTTTATTTCAGGAGTCTTTAATTAAAGTATGCAACGTGATTTTGTGACTTTACGATTAATTCTATTTTATACATAATTTTTAGGAAATTAAATCGATTAGTAATTTCTACATAAGGCAGATATCATTTCAATTTTGTACTGTTTTAAGTATATTTTTATACACTCACTTCACTCGTGGCAGATAGGGTAAGTTATCGCGCAGGGAGAAACAGAAAGAACTACGGAGTAAGCATTTTCTAAATGTCCTTCAGCGTATATGAAAGCTATAATATAACCTATTATTTCTTTAATTTGGGGGATAATAACATAGCCTGTCGATTTTGCTACGTGCAGATTGCACACGAGCAAATTGTTGCGGGTCGCGAACGACCGCTCGGAGGAGCTTGGGTAAGTCTGGGCAACAACAGGAAATGCCCGGCTAGCTCAGTCGGTAGAGCATGAGACTCTTAATCTCAGGGTGGTGGGTTCGTGCCCCACGTTGGGCGCCAAAAATCTTGCTACGTGGAGATTACACACGAGAAAATTGTTGCGGGTCGCGAACGACCGCTCGGAGGAGCTTGGGTAAGTCTGGGCAACAAACAGAAAATGCCGGCTACTGTTGCGGAGGTCGGGGTTCGCAAGCTCAGGATTGAGCTAAGGTGTCAAAAAAAAAAAAGGGCGCCAAGAGCAAAATTGTGGCTTCTGCTATTTCCGTTTTTCTCAAGGCCGTAGCTCTATTGACCTTGAGCTGCCCTGTTTTCCCACCGTGATGTCGGATACGTTGATTCAAAACTCAGTGTATGTGTAATTATTATATATAAATTTATTAAATATTCGAATACATGGTAAAGAAAATTTTATACATTAAATAGATTAAACTGCAACTTAAAAGGCTGAAATTATGTTCGTATTTTTTTTCAAAATGTTAATTTAACTGTTACAATTGATAAGCATATCTTTTACACATCAACTATTTGAGCCTCCCCGATATATATATAGAGGTTACAGACGGCGCTGTAATGGTATACACAAAAAAAAACAAGTTGACTTATTCTACATAAATTCACTTAAACTTAATAATCAAATTAACCTATCCTACTGAAGTCAAATACCCTTAATAAAACAGAATAAAAAAACATCACATTACACTTAGAGTGTTAATAAACATATTTCCACGGAAAATATTTAATTCTCTCAAATCTTAATTAAAATGTGGTAAAACCCAAAAAAAATATCTAAGGGCTACTTATCGCTCCCAGAAGCTGGAATACAATTCGGGATCCGCTACCGAAATCCGGATTTCCAAATTCGTAGGGGATTGACGTCGTATCGCCGGTGCTTTATGAGTAATACGTCTCTAGAGAACACGGCATAAAAGAAGCCCTAAAACAACAATTACGAATAAGGGTCTGTACATATAGGTTTAACTAATTGGCTGACACATACCTGTTGATGGTAAACGGGCTCTTAAGATGATTTACACGGTAATGGTGACTTAACTCACGAATGAGACTCTCATTTGATCAAAAAGAACGAAGTCGAATTTCGACGTCTACCCTTCTACGAAGTTAATTATCAAATGCTGTCGTTATAGATATATTATATCGGACCAGGCGAGTAAGACGAACGGGGGGGGGGGGATGTTTATGCATTTGCCATATGAACACCTGCTCACTACAAAAAGCGTTCATAGACATCAACAAAATCAAGGTCGATGCAAACGTACGCCGAAATATATTTATTTAAATATATTTTTAAAACTTTAAAACGAATATGATATCCTAAATATGTGTTTCCACATAACCTTCATCAATGACCATAGGCGTCCCTTCTATCAAATACCGCAGGGTTATTTTAATAAATAAATATACAAGACGCCGAAATTGTTCTAAATGAAAAATAAACCGTAACAATTTGTTTTTAAATGCCATTGTTCACACCAGTGTATTCTATATCGTTGGTGACGCCAATCGTATTTCGTTGAAAAACAGAGGGAAGAAGTTCTAGACGGTGAGTTAAAATTTGGAAAACACGTTAGTTTATGTATACAACGTGCTTATACATCTTTAAAAGCCATAAACACAAACAGAACGTTCTTAGATAAATGAACAAAAGAGTTACTTTGCCAATCATTTTTGCTTTATCTAATTTAGAATATTGTAATTAGTTGTATAATAGGTCAACTAAACATTTAGAAACCAATAGTGTTGCGATACGGTGAATTGAAAGCGTTTTAGTTACGAGTAGTTGAATTTACGTAGATATTGTTAGGCTTGCATTTTCTCCTCTTGTGGTTTTATTTTAAGTTAACAAGTTGAGTGCAAAAGCAAGCGTGACTAAGACAGCAGCTTGAAGTCTGCTTGATTTAGTTTTAGTAAAATTTAATTAAATATATTTTAATGCTTTTAGGCGATTGTATTAGGAAAATAAAACCTGATTTATTATAATATTGTCTGTGGTAATGCAACAATGTATAACATGTTAGAAGTAAGCTTAATGTTGAGAAACACGTTGTTCATCTTTCCATCTTTCATTAAAGTAATGAAAAAGAAAATTCTTAAAATCATATTATTATACGCTATAAAGCAAATATTTCACCTTGAAATATTTTTTTTTGAAAAAGAATATATCCTTCGTTGCAAACTACTTCTTTAGTTGAAAGTTTTGAAAGATGGATCGGTAAAAGGGCAGTATTATTCTTAGGTAAAAGATGAAGACTTAAAATTAATATATAATAGAAAATTAATATTACATTTAATATTAATTTGAGTATAAATTTAGCGGATCTATTTTATGCCTGTAGTTCAATCATTAGAACACAGACAATGTCTAATATAGCTTACAGACTTTTGTGGTTGTTGTCCATACATGACTTCCAGCCTGGAATCGCGTTCTCGATATTTCTGCTGCTGACGTTTCATCTTCATGCTTCAAACAAATATACTAATTCCTTTAATTATAAATGTTATTCTTCTGCATTTTGGTATTTCGACAAGCACGGGTTAATAAAACTATTTTTATTAACATCGTCGTTACGGGGGATGTGATTTCCCTTTATTTTTTTAACCTGCAATGTATTTTATATTTGCTAATGATTTTTAATGTATTTTTTAAAAGTGTTTATGAATATCCACATTTTTTATTTTATTTTTTCTTTCTACTGTAAGTTTACAATCGCATAATCATTTTTTAAATTATATAGTGTTTTCTTATGTATATACTTGCGTAAGGACGTAACTTTGGTTCGCATTTGGCCAAGACTTTCTGAACACATGTGTTTTCCTCTCTTTTACGTCCCTTAGCAAATACATATGCGTATTTGTGAATTTGCGTTGACGACGTTGTGACTTTACCGTATGTACTATGTCTTTCAGGAAATTTGACCAAACTCTTTGGAAAATATAACAATAAAATAGCCAACAAACCGAATAATGCAAACAAATCCTTTTTTGTCAAAACCAAACATCAAACATCTAAAGAAAAAAGAACACACAGTATATATAAAATAAAATGCCAATATTGTGAAGTCGTCGAACTAACAGGCAAGTATCTGTATAAAAGTATCTATGAACACAAATAAAATCTGAATGTTAAGCGAATCATTTAAATGTTAATAACTCCCTGTTTTCTACGCGTTTAAAGAAATTCATCTATCATCAGGTACACCTGTGTTATTAACGAACGATTCTTTGTAGACTTATCGTGCCTTTTCGATGCAGAAAAATAATAAAATGACAGTAACTCCCTCTGTCGTTCTAACATACGAATTACGAACAAGGGAGTATTCATCTCGCTGAAATCGGTAACAAGGTTACCAGTGCGTATATAGACGAACACTTTAAAATCTCAGCGAATTGCCAATAGATGAATATTAAAAGAACCATTCAAATGTTCATAATACCATTATTAACATTGTTATTCTTACGTTCATACACTCGTATGTTTGAACGACAGAGGTAGATATTGTTTTTTCACAAATATAGTCTTACCAGTAACAAAGTAAATGCAAGAGCCTCGTGTAAACATGCTTTAGAGAAGAAATATGAATTTGACTTTAACGACACTCCATTCCTTGTGTGATTGCGAATTTACAGAACTAAAGAGGAAAAAAATAATAAAATAAAAAATGTTATAAAGTATGTAAATATTTGTACACAAAAAGATAAATGGATAGAAATCAAAAATTCGTGTGATTTCAAATTACTTCTTTTGCAGTTTTTTCATAATTTTAAAAATCAACATACGATTTGCAAACACAATTAGGATCCTGGAGCTCATCATTTTTGAACAAATATTCTCCACATGTACAGCGAAAATGTTTTGGGTTATTTAAACAATACCTTAACTATCAATAATAGTCTTAACACTCTGGTATATTTTAAAATATGCACGTCATCAACGAATAAATGCACACAAACAACGAAAAAATATATTGAAGTAACTGTATGTGTACAAAAAGTTTTAATGGTAGACTTGAAAATAGCGTCTTATAATAAACAAATTCTATCAGCTATAAAATTAACAGCAACAGAGTAAACGTAAAATTTTGTGCTATTATCATTATACCCCATTAAGTTATTAGATTCCTTTAGCAATAAGTGTTCTCTAGAAAATCGATACTACTTGGTGAACTTATCATAATTCGACAAAATTACATGTTTCTTTTCATTATATACGTATGTATTAATTGCAAGAATCATAACATTTCTCGGATTTACTTAATTGGTCTTGTTTTGTAAAAGTCTGTATACTGATCAGTTCAGCTCTGGAGCTGTCGGAGTTAGGATGGAAAAAATGTCTGAAATTAAAATGTTACGTGCAACTGCATTATTGCTAAGTTTCGCAGGAGAAACTCAACAACACACTTCCATAAAATTAATTATTTTTCGTATATTTAATTGTTGCTTATTGTTGTTAACCATAACATATATATTTTTAAACTTTTTCCATGTAAAACAAGGACTGTTTCTTGAAACGTTACAATCGTTCATGCATACATTCCATGTGAGTTAGAGAATTATTATAGATATCCAAATGTGTGTATATAAATTTCAGATTTTGTTAAAATATATATTCTTCGTGATTTTCAAATCGGAGATGGAAATTGTTGTAAGTGATGTACGGAATAAATTCTGGACCTACGAGGAATTCGAAAACATAAAGAAATCGGAAGAAATGATTTCCCGAATCATCAATAATATACAAAAAGCATTGCTCGTGCTTACAGGCTCTTTGGTATTTGGTTCTATTTTCGTACCTGCTTGGAATTCTGATCAAGTATATCCTTTTATAACTTACACGCCTGACTCATTGGCAATGGTATCTATTTTATGGATATCTCAAGCCTATTTACTTTTAATTGCACAAATATACGTAATTGGGTACGATTTGATGTATTTTATGCTTTGTATTATTATCACTCTTCAAGTGAGGTTGTTGAAACAGAAAATTATGGATGTATTGAATAATAATCATCTAAACTACATGTGCGACTTAAATTGTTGCATAAAGCATCATCAGTTTCTATTTTGGTGAGTTAGCAAGACCTTTTTTTAGAAATAAAATCTTTTAATTCAGAGAATTACGAAATATTTCCGA
The DNA here is from genome assembly GCA_031893035.1 of Dermolepida albohirtum. Taxonomy (NCBI): domain Eukaryota; kingdom Metazoa; phylum Arthropoda; class Insecta; order Coleoptera; family Scarabaeidae; genus Dermolepida; species Dermolepida albohirtum. The sequence goes on from JAVIWB010006001.1 coordinate 42,258, forward strand.
AACGAAACGATTTAGGCACTTGAAAGATAACAAATATTTAATAATATTAAGTATCGAAAATGTAGAATCCGCTTAATTAACTAAGTTAGTTTTAACTTTTTGTGATATTTCTAAAAGACATTGATAATTGTCGAGATTTTCAGTATAAGCGGAATTTTATACAAGTATATGTTGAATAAACATATACAGTATTATTCGATTTACTTCTAAACATTTGTGAGAATGTAACAAAAGATACATACGAGGGAGCCTTTTGATATTCGCGGAATGGGGGACGAGGGATGAAAATAAAAAAACCAAGTTATTTTTCTTTTTCAATATATTCACCTTCAAGACGGATACATTTTTCACATCTTTCAATTAATTTATTTATACCCTCATAAAAAAATGATTTCTCTTTATCTGCAAAATACGCCGAAACTGCCTCCTTGACTTCATCATCGGCAGTAAATTTTTTACCCCGCAGCTCTTTTTTCATTTTCGGAAACAGGTAATAATCACTCGGGGCCAGGTCTGGGCTGTAGGGTGGGTGATTCACAATTTCGAAGGCCACCTTATGCAGGGCAGCTAACGCAACGCGGCTCTTGTGGACGGGCGCGTTGTCGTGCAAAAGCAGAACACCTTTTGTCAATTTTCCCCGTCTTTTCTCTTTAATGGCTTCTTTTAGTCGCTCTAATATTGAAGCGTAATATTCTCCGGTTATAGAAACACCTTTATCTTTATAATCAATCAACAATATTCCTTCCGAGTCCCAAAATACCGTTGCCATGAGTTTCCCAGCTGATTGTGACACTTTAAATTTCTTGGGAGGTGCTGTGCCCTTTTTATGCCACTGCATGGAGTCTTGTTTGGACTCAGGTTCATAATGATGAACCCAAGTTTCGTCTCCAGTAACAATTTCACTCAATACATCATCCTTGTCTTCATTACAGAGGTCCAAAAATGCACGCAAACACTCTACGCGCTGTTGTTTTTGCGGCGGCGTGAGCATTCTCGGCACCCATCTTGCGCTGACCTTAGACATGCCGAGATGATCGTGTAGGATTTTAAAAATTGTTGTATCGGATACTCCAACCATTTCTGCGAGTTGTTTCTTCTTTAGTCAAGCATCTTCGAGTACAATTTGTTCAACTTTTTGGATAAGTGCTGGCGTGGTCACCTCAATGCTCCTGCCCGGCCTCGGGTCGTCTTCAAGGGATTCCCTTCCTTGTTTAAATAAACTATGCCACTTGTACACCATGGTTTTTCCTGGACAAGAGTCGCCGTAAACCAATGACATCTCATTCATTACGGTCGCGACTGATTTTCCTTGCCTGGTAAGGAACTTTATAACGGCACGATATTCGATTTTTTCCATATTTCACTTTTCACTCCTGATTATGTTACTTGGTTGGCGATAGCTCAAAGACTAACTGTCTAATAACAATGAAACTTCGTATTTATACTAATTATGTGTCGCTGCACAGGCCACGCCCCCAATGCGCATACTCACCCCTCTACACCCCGCTCATTCCGCGAATATAAAAACGCTCCCTCGTAGATTTTTAACAAATGCTGATAGAATATATTTCTTTGTGTTAATATAGAATAAAACCTAATATTATTTGAAAGTCTCGAAAACTATTATAAATCTTAAATAAGTAGTAATACTTGTAAATTGTTCATAGTAGATGATAACGTTAAAAGAAATTAAATTTTAATTAAAACGAACTACATTAATATAGTAGTAGTCAGACGGGAAAGATTTTAGATAATAAAGACAAATTTCAAAATTTTTACAGCAAAAATAACTAAACCTTTTGAATTTGTTATGAAATGTTGTTTAGAGTTTAATACAAGTTTATTTATAAGGAAAAAGTAAGAAATAGAAATTTTGTAATGAGTTTATTGTGATAAAATATACAATTGAAATAAATTAATTAAAAAATAAGTTGGTAATGGATAACATCGCAAAGGGTACTAGGAAAGTTTTGCAATACAGCTTCGTTTATTTAATTTTTTCAAAGTAATTTCCTGTACACTCAATACACTTCTCCATCCTCCGAAACCAATCTTTAAACAAGTTCTGCCAAGTTTCACTAGGGAGTAAAACACACTCGTTGTCCCAAGCCCGCAGAAGGTCCTCTTCACTGGAAAACCGTCTCCCTTTTAGCTTCGTTTTAACATGCGAGATCAGTGCAAAATCGCAGGGAGCAAGATCTGGACTGCACGGAAGGAGCTCGAGAAGTTTCAATCCTGTCGTGGTCAAATATTCGGTACAGGCTTTGGCGCGGTGTGCTGGAGCATTATCTTGACGAAGGAAACAGGTGTCCATTCTTGACTTTTTGACAGGTTCTTCATAGATTCAATGGCTCTAGGCAGGCACTGTTCAGTATACCACTTAGCTGTGACTGCCTGTTGTGTGTCAAAAACGACGCGTTCCACAATTCCACTCGATTTGAAAAATACAGCTATCAGTTTCTTCTTCACAGATGGGGATTTTCTGACAATTACGGGTGCGTCCTCACCATCAAAGACCCAAACTTTGTTTTAAGCTTTGGTCGACTCATCGTAATAGAACAGCCAAATCTCGTCAGTTATCACGATGTTGTTCACATACTGAGATTGTCCCTTATTAAACTTGCTTAGCATCTCCCTGCACCAAATCACACGTCGTGTCATCTGCTCTTCAGTCAGTCGGTGCAACACCCAGAAAGAGCAAAGTTTCTTCACGTGCAAATGATCATGCAGAATCGAACGAATTGCTGGTGCGTTTAGGTCTGAAGTACCCACTATCAGTTGATAGGTCACTCGCCTATCCTCGCCAAGCGTTTTCCTCACAGTAGTAAAGTCTTTTTCCGTAACTGACGTTCGTGGCCTTCTCAGCCTTTCAGCATCCTCCACAATAAAATTTCCCCTTTACAATTCTCTACACCATCTGAATATCGTTGTGCGATATGGACAAACATCACCTAGTCATTTCTTCGAAGCACTCGTCTATGTTTTAACCGCGCATGAAATTATAACGCAAAATTGCCCTTATCTCGTTTCGTGACACGATGCCATCGCAAGCACTTTACACTCTCACTGCTGATGAATAACTGAGCCCATCGACATGGCGCGGCGGCTACTATGCACGTGCGAACATGTCTCAACATGCAGCAACAAGCAGCTTGTTACGATTCATTGTTGCGTCATATTTCAAAACTTTCCTAGTACACTTTGTATATGTAAAATAGGTAATAGTGAGTGATAATGTAAAAATTTCTTCAAAGAAGTATCATTGTTAGAAATATCAATATAGAAAATAAGATGTATATATATATATACAGCAGTATAGATAAGCCGGGATTATTATCGGGCTCAGGTGAGATATACGATAATCGAGCTGAAAAGTAATTCAACCAAGGCTTACAGGCGAAAATCTATTCAAACATGTAAGTGTGGGCTGTATCAACTTAGACAAAAGGCAATTCGCTGTTATTAAAAATAGCCAACAGAAAAAAATAATTTTGGAAAAAAAATTATTTATATATACATATATATATATATATATATATATATATATATATATACAGAGAGAGAATTTATTTGAGATTTGTTACAGATTAAGTTTATTAAATGTTATAGCCGGAAGATACATTATTTTTTTATACGTTCATCTCTACTCATATCTTATCAAAGTGGTGCATGATTTCAAGGGTCAGGTATATATGTGTGTGTGTGTGTGTGTGTGTGTGTGTGAATGTGTGTGTATATAGGCAGATGTTTCGTTCTAATAAACATTGCAGTTGGACCGGTACTGGTTCTAGTTTTCTGTTGCTAATTTAATTTTTCAAATCAATATATCTATCATTTTATAATATTGGCAGTTCTAAATACGAGTAAATACGCTTCTTCTCATATACAGCTTTTCACGTTGCCAAAGCACATTCGTTCAATACGCGAAAGTCTGATTGAGTATCACTAAAACCCTTGAGTGATATTCTAGCGAATTTTCATTCTACAAATGCCCTAGTATTTAGCATTTTGTTTCTTCTTCTTCGTAAACTTATACGCAATTTAAATTAACATTCGTTCTCAAACACCGTGTTCCACGTTAGTGTAATTTAACATCTCCCTAAATTCTCCTTCAATTATATTATATTCCTGACGAAATAATTTTTTTTTAAAATTATTTTTTCTGTTGGCTATTTTTAATAACAGCGAATTGCCCTTTATCTAAGTTGATACAGTCCACACTTACATGTTTGGCCTTTGTTGAATTACTTTTCAACTAGATTATGTCTCACCTGACCCCGATAATAATCCAGGCTTATCTATACTGCGACCTCTTTCGTCTATAGCGAATTTATTGTTTGTCGACGACGCTATCGCATTTCACCCGGTCTTATATAAATCAACTACGTGATAAATGAGCTTTCTTTTAGCCCATTTATCTTTCTCAACTCTAAACGGTTTTACTTTTTACGCCATCCAAGTATCCGTACAGTTTTCACGATTTATCAATCATGTATTGCCACGAGCCCACTCTCTGGCAATACTATACATATTCTGTTCTTGCAAGTATTTCTTAATGTTTTCAATTTTAAAAAACTTTTGGGTGTTATTTTGAGATGAGCCCTAATTCAGTGCAGCCAGATAATACACGTGATTACTGCTAGCACTTCTTTTGCTTTTCTGTGTAATTGTATATACATATAAATGGTGAAATGTTTATTTGTTAACTAATGTTCTTATTTCAGTACCTTTCTGCGTATGGAGAAGATTTATTCAGTGATGTTTCTGTTCCATTACTTTCTCACTTTAATAAGTGCATGTAGTATCCTTCTCGAGATTTTGTCTGGGTAAGTAAACTAGGAACTGAAGTTTTTTACTATGAAAAATTCAGCAGCATCATGTTCGTTCTTTTACTAAATTTCGTTGTAAACTGAAACAGTTTCGATGCAACATCGACTGCAGTTAAGCCCTGAAGCTAATACATCTAATTGGAGAAGACGTTGGCAGCAGAAATATTGGTACTGCTGAGATTCTAACTCGGAAACCAAGATCAAGTGAACACATACAAATTTAACACACGTTTTACTTTATAGTTAAATCGCCATTACGGAAACTGTTATAATTGTTTGACAATTTTTTGCATGCTTTTATAGTAACATAGTGAGGATTACATTCACTAAAAGTTAACCTGCGTAAAGAAATTTCTAAAATATTTGCATTTCCATAGTCTATTTTCAAACTAGAAGGAGTAAATGAAAAAGCCACATTCCCACTGTAAAATTTACCAAGTGGATCACAATATCGTCTTAGCTATAAATATGAATATAATATGTTTAAATATCCTATGCTGTGTGTAGTGTGATGAATTCATAATTTCTTTATGATATTGGTATTATCATCTTCCTTTTTTCCATTAAACCCAAAGCATTTAATATTACATAATTACTCTTTAATAATAAACAAATGCCCAAATTAAAAATGAATTAAATTAAATAGAAAATTAAAGATTACGAATAATGATAATCAATGAATCAATTTATTTACAAATACAAAATATTGTACATATTAATACGTGACTAGGTCAATAAGGTTGATATATAACCCCTTTCCACATTAACTTTTGTAAATTCTGTATACGCATTTCGACAACCAAGTTGTCATCATCAGCAGATAATTTCAAAGTGTCGCACCTGGTAAAACACGGCGAAAAACAACCGCACGAAAATTAAACTCCGTACGCGATCCACACCGTTCAAAACCAAGATGTACACTGTGACACTTTGAAATTATCTGCTGATGATGACAACTTGGTTGTCGAAATGCGTATACAGAATTTACAAAAGTTAATGTGGAAAGGGGTTATATATCAACCTTATTTATCAAGTCAATCAACCACAGGCTCCATCAAATTCAGCTAATACGTGACTAATTTGTCGAAATAAAACAAAATATATAAATTCTGCACTTACAACAAAAAATGATAAAATAAATATAATAGAGAGATAAAAAAATGAATGTGATTTCTGAGTACTAATTATTTATAACTATAATGCATTGATCTTGAATACCACTTCATTTTTTATTTTTGCGTATATCGATTCTAAAGGATTTAGTTCACAATGATAAGGTAGCCACCGAAATACAATTTTGTTGTTACGTTTTGCCATTTCATCAATGACATATAAATTGTAGTACTCTTTGTTAGTTCTGATTAATTTTGGAAGTTCAGATTCAGACCATATCTTTCTTAAATTCAACCTGTTTGGGCGGCAGCAACTCCTGCATATGTTCTTTTTTAAACACTAGTGGAATTTTTTGTAATTCACTGCTATAGTATGATGTACTGTCCATGACGTTAATAGTTATGTCAGGTAATTTTCTTAACAAATTATCGACCCATTTCTTAAACACTGCTGTATTCATCTTTTTCGATAAACTTCAGTTACTTGCCATTAGAGAACCATCAACAAAGCCAAGATCTAACACGTAAAACAATAAGCTTCTTCGTCTTGGTTGATGGTTTTCTTAATACTATAGACAACTCTTCAATAAATGTCTGACGTCGATTTTCAATACTGTTGTCTATGAACATTTTCTGTTTTGTATGGCCTTCATTAACACAAGTTTAGTCTAAATAATAAATTGGTCGACCTTCCCTTCTAAACTCCTTTATTGACGTTAAACATTTTCGTCTCCATATAATGATTTCATATTGTTCTGTAATAATGCATTTACGGTTCGTTTTCATGTACTTAAAGTTTAATTCTTCATGAATTGGTGTAGTGAGGAGCACATATTTGTAGTAAATTTGAATGTCTATTTATTTCCATAAAAATTTTTTTCCAAATCGTTTTTGTAGAAGAAAGCATGCTACTGTTTAACTATTTCATCATATGCGGTAATAATACCAGGTCACCTTATTCTGTGTTTATATACAGTAATTGTGTCAGTCTCATCATTCTCCTTTGTGGTTCAATATACTGTCGATTTTGCAACTCCTGAGAACAGAGAATTATAAAATATGTTGCGATATTCAACCTTTCAAAACTTACCCACGATGTTGATAATTTTGGATCCTTACTGCTATGACAACTATTTATCTTAGGTATGGAATTTATGTTTATTTTACATAAAATAATTGTGAATATGAATGCTGGACAATGTAATGAGTTTTAATTGTTTAAACAATTCTCTACAAATAATTTTAGTATATACAGTGGTGTTTACTTTCTGACGAAAGTCTGCTCAAAGGGAAGGGCGCGCATATTTAATTATTAATCAATAAAATTACACATGCTATCAAAGAGATGGTGGAGTGAGTTCGAATATGATTTTAGTAGCGCTATATCGATGCATCTTTCTACACAAATTTCGTTATTTATCGGTACTTCCGCATTCATCTTATGTATTTGCAAATTAACAAATAAATATAGCAGACATGTAACCCTAGGAACGGTAACATAGTCGAAAATATATTTGATATATCTCTAAAGATTCAACTGAATGTTTCATTTCTCTATGCTATAAGGTGTTCCAACAAGACATTTCATTTTCAATAGCCCGCCATTGTAACAGTTGTCATGACTCAACTTGTAACTACTTGACAGATGACAAGTAAAAACTACGTCATTAATAAAAATGGAACGATATACGCTTCAACGGCCCACTGAAATTATTAAATTTCACTACAAAAATGGTGATAATTTCGAGGTTACAGTTCGCAAAACTAAAGCATTTTTGGGTCGTTGTGAAGCACCTTCTCGGCCAGCAATTGTGAAACTGGAGGAAAAATTTGGGCTGTTGGGACAAGTTAGTGGTGTGAAGAATCAAGCTTGTGCACGTTGCTCAAGAACAACTGAGAATTTCGCTGTTGTAGCCCATAGTGTTGGGAAAAACCCAGGTTTGTCCATTTCTCGTCGATCTTTGTAATTGGGCATTCCACAAACGACGTTACACCATATTTTGCATAAAGACTTAGGTGTTAAGGCTTCTAAAGTTCAGTTAATACAAGAACGCACGCCTACCGATCGTCAACGTCATGTCTTTGTTGATTGGGTTCTTGAAATGTACCTAACTGATCCGGAATTTCATCGAAAAATCATCTTGAGTGATGAAGCCCATTTTCACCCCGGGAGCTACGTTAGCAAACAGAATTGTCACATTTGGAACTCGGAATACCCAAGAATTTTTGTTGAAAAGCCTCTACATCCTCAACGCGAAATAGTTTAGTGCAGTTTTTGGTCTGGTAGGATCATTGGACCTTACTTTTTCGAAAATGAGGCTGGAACAACTGTTACGGTGAATAGATTGCACTATCGAATGATGAATAATGATTTTGTATACCCGAAATTGGAAGATATTGACGTGGACGACGTTCGTTTTTAACAAGACGGCGCTGCGTGCTACACAAGTAACGATACCATCGCTCTATTGCGTGAAAAGTTTCCTGACCGTGGGATTTCTCGAAGAGGTGATCACAACTGGCCACCGAGATCTAATGACTTAACACCTTTAGTCTTTTTCCTTTGGGGATACGTGAAAGATAAGGTCTATACCAATGGCCCACAATCAATTCAAGTCCTTAAAGGGGGAATTCGTGAAGTTATCGAGGACATACAGCCGCAAGTGTGCGAATTGGTGATGGAAAATTTCATGAAAAGAATATGTTCCTGCAAGTGTAGCTGTGGCGGTCATTTAGCTGATATTATTTTCCATTATTAATGGCAGACCTTCTTTCTCTCTACAATTAAATAAACATCCGATAATTTCGGTTAAAAATATTCGCTTTTTTTACATATCAAAATGAAATCTCCTTTTGGAAGACCCGTTATTTCCTAGATGTTGTACAATTAATGTATTTGATACAGCCTGTCATGTAATATGTTATTCATTTAGCCTACTCCCACCACACTCTTCGTTGAATTCTTATTTGCAGGTAAAGAAGTTTCTATTATAAGCAGTAATGCATTTTCCTACATGATATAATGTTTCTACAACATCATTACTTAAAAAGCATATTATTCTTTATTATTATTTCAGAGACCCCGACCTAGCAAATCATGTAGTAAAATTTCTGTCAATATTATTTCTCTTTTGTGAATTTGCATTTTATTCTTTCCCTGCCGAGCAAGTAGCATCTGAAGTAAGTTCATCTTCTACTAATATAACACGAAATATATATAAAACACAAAAATGCATTTATAGTTTTCGGATATATCAGACTATATTTACTCCTCGAAGTGGTATACTAACACAATTGTTGCTCAGAAGTTAATGCTATTCGTTATGTTGAAATCTCAGCGGATCTATTATTTTTCCGGAGCTGGTTTTATTGATGTAAACATAGATGCATTTGGATCCGTAAGTAAACTCTCTTTGTTATATAAACAGTTTAAAGTTATAACTTTTCAGGTAGTCAGGAAGACCTTCTCCTTCTACACAATTTTGAAGAATATCTTAATGAAATAAATGTAAATGTGCTTGTACAAATAAAATATTTAAATGTGTACATATTTTTGTACATAACACTAAAAAACTTAATTTATTATTCTAGCGAATAACAACAACCAACACCTAACGAAAATTTTATTGTTTACTACTCATCATTAACAAAATTATCAAATATCGCTGAATAAGCATTATTTCGGTGTTACAATCAAATAACTTAAGTACTTCGACAAATTCGGTCGAAATACTGCATATACTCGTATATAGAGTTGACAATAATTATAAAGACTTACGTGGTGCTACTGTAATTTCGAGTATAATGACTAAACTTCGGTATTTAAAGAATGACTAAGTAATACAAACAAAACAGTTACCTGAACATTCTTGTTAAATTTATTGGGTTGGCAACTAAGTACTTTCGGTTTTTACTGATAGAGAGCATTGCTTTATTTTTTGTATAACATATGTTAGTGCTGTACTATACCGTTTGTCGCGTGATACTAGTCACATTGACGTAACTTCAGGAGCAAGTAGTGCGTGATTTTTATTAAAGCTATTAGTTGTGGGTTAATTTTAAATGGAGTGCAGAAACGAACATTTTCGACATATTTTCCTATTTTATTTCCGTAAAGGAAAGAAAGCTGCTGCGGCTCACAAAAAGATATGTGAAGTTTATGGTGCTAATTGCTTAACAGAGCGCACGTGTCAGAATTGGTATAAAAAATTTCGTTCTGGAGATTTTTTCCCTCAAAGATGAGCAACGTTCTGGTCGGCCTACTGAAGTTGATGATGAATCAAAGCCATAATTGAAGAAGATCGTCATATAACTGATCGACAGGTTGCGGAGAGGCTACATGTATCGCACACAACAATTGAAAAACATTTAAAATGTCTTGGACTAGTTAAGAAGATTGATATTTGGGTACCTCACGAATTGAAAGAAATTCATTTAACACAAGGAATCAACTTTTGCGATATGCACCTTAGACGAAATGAAACCGACCCTTTCTTAAAAAGAATCATCACTAGTAACCTGTACAGTAACATAGTTTGAAAACCATCGTGGAGCAAACACGATAAATCAGCTCAAATCACATCGAAAACTGAATTGCATCCAAAAAAGATCATGCTGTCAGTTTGGTGGGATTACAAAGGTGTTGTGTTTTTTGGGCAGCTTCCAAGGAACCAAACGATCAATTCTGATGTTTACTGTCAACAATTAATAAAATTGGATGAAGCAATCAAAGAAAAACGGCCAGAATTGTCAAATCGGAAAGGTGTAGTTTTCCACCAAGATAATGTAAAGCCTCACACATCTTTGGCAACTCGTGGGAAACTATTGGGGCTTGGCTGGGAAGTGATGCCACATCCCCCGTACAGCCCTGCTCCACCACCATCTGATTATCATTTATTTCGAAGTTTGCAGAATTCTTTGAATGGTAAAACTTTCACAAATGACGATGACCTTCACTCGCACCTGGTTCAGTTTTTTGCTGATAAGGACCAGAAGTTTTATGAGCGCGGAATCATGTAGCTGAAAGAAAAATGGCAAAAGGTCATTGAGCAAAATGGAAAATATATAATTGATTAAAAACTATTTTTTGTTTTAAAAAAAAGTGTTTTATTTTGTACTACAAAACCGAAAGTACTTAGTTGCCAACCCAATATTATACGTAAAAGTAAAGAAAACTATCAACTGCACATTAATTTAAAAAAATCGATAAAACTAGGATCCGGGTTGCTACACAATAATTCAAAGTAAGTCAGCCAGATCTTGTCTTAATCGCTCTTGTTACCGGAATTCCTGGTCGAAGCTGGTCTACACAAGCTGGCACAGACGGGGAAGCTTCACAGCGACACCGGTACTTCAAATTATACTTTAAAAGGAAAGATATATATGCATAAGCATAGTAAAGAAACTCTAGAAGAACAAATCTCTATCAGCAAATGACGATCATGAAAGGCATATATATATATTGTCTATTATCAAAATTTTGTTAAGAATGCAATGACTATATTTATCCCAAAATTTGGGAGACAGCGTCGTTTTTATTATTTTATACCTGTAAATGAGAAATCCCTATATAACGGGAGAATAAGGGACTAGCCAGCTAGACTAGTGCTTAATGAAGTCCATCACGCACAGTCAACGCCAAATGTACGGCTAAGGGTAAAGCAATTAAAATGGGTTGAAATTGGTTTATCAGAGTGAAGTAATGTTGCAGGTTAAAGTAAAAAAGAAGAAAAATGGTTAAGCAACTAATTAAAATCTCACGAAACGACATTAATATAAAATAAGTGTTTAACTTATTTAAAAAATCGAATTATATATGATGAGAAATAAGATTCCTCTAAAAAAATTAATCAAAGGACAAGTCCAAGTCTCTTTCTATATAATTCATACCCTTACGTGTATTATTTTTGGGTCGCTTATATATAAATAACAAAATGTTTCTAATGGTCCGTCATTCCATATTGTATATATTAATTTAAAAATTTAGTAGCAAATATATTAAATACACTAAAATAAAAAACTATGTATACATATATAATGTATATTATGTTTTTAATAATAAGTTTGAAAAGTCGTTTTATATACAAATCAATACCACTTACAATTAATTAACATACCTTAATTAAATATAATATAACTTTAAAAATAATATAATAGTAATAACAATATTATGCAGAACTCCTACAAAAACTAAATGTTGAGATTCGTGCTAAACGGCTAGGAATGGCAAAGAAAAAGATTCTGTTTCACCAAGACAACGCTCCCTCGCATACCAACACAGTTGCGATGTCCAAAATCCACTAGTTGCATTTCCAATTAGTACCGCATGCGCCTTATTCGCCGAATCTAGCCCCCTTCCGAGTTCCACCTTTTTCCAAAATTGAAAACGGCACTAGGTGGAAAAAAATGTTCGCCTAATGACGAGCTTATCATCTTCTTAAATGAGTATTTTGCAAGCCTTCCGGAATCGCAGTTTTGAGATGGCATAAGGGCATTGGAGCACCGTTGGATTAAATGTATTGCTCTTTTAGGAGAATATATTAAAAAATAGAAATTATTTTGTATTTAAAAAATTCGTTTTTCTTTTCCATTCTCACTACTTGCCAAACTACCCTCGTATATATTACCACACGAGCAAAGCAGCCTGTACACACCAGAATCTCCATTTATGACGAAAAAGTGGTCTGAAATTTCGAATGAGGTTTAAAGATGTTTTTTTTGTCGCTTTTAAGAAGTATTCTACTGACGCGGTCTGTGGTGTCTTGTATATAAGGTAAACGCGCTTTAGAAACATTGAGAGTTCAGTAGTGTGAAATTTATTACAGGCGAAAGACTAAAAGAGTAAGAAAAAATTTAAGTGAACAAATTTGCGCTCCAATTTTTGCAAGTACTGTTGAAAGTTGGAGAAATAAAAAACAACAATTAACAAATGTTCGATATTCTGTAATCATCTTAAAATTCTAGAACGAACTCCTCTTGTGTATATCCCTTCTATTAAGTTTTGTTACGGTCGTGAATGAAGGACCATATATCTTATGTTTGCCCGAAATTTCCTGCATTGCATAATAGAATAAATTTAGATTTTGAGCTGAGGATATTATTGAACCATGAAGATAAATGTGAGGACTTAAATATTCCAGAACAAATTTAATTCGCTTCTTCACCTACGACTTATTTTAGTCGTGGTCTAGCAGGTTTCAAATTCCCGAATCATGTAAGTTTTTATTCAATTTGCCTAGATTTTCGTCTTTTCCATTAGTGATAATTGAGGACATAATTAGTTAAATATAAAGCAAGTTCTTTTAACAATCCCATGGTATCCTCCATTGACATAAAGCAAGTTTAAATTAAAAATGAAAGTTAGTAATTCTCGTTTTCTTTTGCGTACTACGATTAAAACACTAAAATAGTAAACACTAGTTTCAAAATCTGATTTTGCCCACGATCTCACTCTCTTTGTGAATATGCCATCATCATTAGATCACGACCATAGTTGATTCGAATCTTTCTAATGCACCAAAAATTACATTCTGGAAACAGTTATTAAATGAATACCAATGGTAGGTTGTTAATTGTATATAATACGCTTTTATGGAAATATACTTATTCCAATAACTTACATAGGTGGAACTCCATGTGTAAAAAAATGATATAATTTTATTCATTATATTTATATGTACATGCGAGAAATTAGGAAAATATATCTTCCGAGTAAATATTTGTGCGTGATTTGTAACACTTTTTTTAAATTAATCGTATTTATAATGGAATACTTGCATGAGATTAAAATGTCCAACGCAATTGCGTTATAGCTTGGGTTCGCATGTGAAACTCAACATGACAATTCTATCAAATTTATTGTTTTTCGTATTTTAATTTGTTGAATAAAACGGTGTTGTTTAGTTGAATGATCATTCGAATAAACAATATAGAAAAGTTAGGAAACCGTATACTCGGAACTCATAACGGATTACATCTAGACTAGTGTAGTGTTTATAATGTGCTGGAGCCTGTTTAATAATATAAAATAAATATTTTTGTCCTAAAGCATCATTACAATTTAATAATAGACAAGCAATGTTTAACCGAAAAGAAAAACAAGATAATGTAAGGATAAGTTAATGGAGGCTGGGTTCACATTTATACGAATTTAATATTCCCTTTCCTTAACGAAGACTTGGATTGTGTTTTCCAATTTTCTTTGCTTTTCACTTATTTCATTCGAAATAGTTTTGCTTAGTCTAGTTAGCTTCTTCAACTACGACATGTTTCATTCGTCGCCTATAGGATACCAAATTGCCTAATCTATACATTTTTATTTAATTTGTCTAAATTTTTGTTTATTCATACGTGGTAAATGAGGGTATTACTTGTTAAACATACAGCAAATTCTTTCAAAAATCTTATGACATCCTCTAAAGCGGGTTTGAAATATTCATATTTTATACTTTAAACCGTTAAGGTAAACACAATACATTCTGGTGAATTTTAAGGCATTATTACAGCTGGATGATGACTTAAGAACTCAATGATATCATTTCCACAACATTCAATTCTACTTTCTGTAAGACTTTTACGAAGCTAATAATGGAATACCATTACAAGACACAACTTAATTCGGTCGTTAGAGGAACTATGGCAGTGATCCGAAACAAATGATGGACGTTACCATTAAAATCAAATATACGAGGCACTATAAGAAGATAATGGCAAATCTTCCGACTCACCGTGTCCAACCTATACGCGCGTTTATAAGATGTGGTGTCGATTACTGCCGACCCTTTCAAAGTCGTGAAAGCAGATGTAAAAATAGCAAATACATTAAAATATACGTCTCGATTTTTGTATGTACCTCTACAAAAGCAGTACATATAGAACCAGTTAGCGATTTGGCGACAGAAGCATTTCTAAACACATTGAAACGCTTTATGGCGCCCAGAGAGAAAATTTAAAATCTATATTCAGATAATGCAACAAATTTTATCGGCACTAAGTGTAGCTAGTTTCTTTTAGATTATTATTTCAAAAAAAATCTAATTTATCGCCTTTTATCCGAAGGACATATTAATTGACATTTTATTCCATCAGGATCACCTTATTTCGAAGATCCATGAGAGGTTGCGGTAAAATCCATGAAACAACATTTAATCAAAACAGCAGGCAAGTTGTCCGCCACACACAAGATGTTCCAAATCCCTTTAATTGAATCCTTAGCTCTCGCTTTCTAACACCACTTACCGTTGACTTTAATCATTTATTCTTTTTAATTCCTCGTTATTCTTAATTGGACACTCTCTTAGGTCAATGCCAAAGTCTGATTTAACTAACACCAATACAATCGTCTAACATATTTGTAGCATGTTTAACCAATCCGATATTATTTTTGGAAGCGATGGATTAGTAAATATCTAAGCACGCTTCAACCAAGGATTAAATGAAAGGGAAGACAAGCATCGGCAGCAACTTTTCGATATACCGAAAATCTCGTTTCTCCAGCGTATTGGGTCACCGATGCATTTGTCGATTATTATCCTGGAAAGAATGGTATCATAAGCAAGAGCGTTGTCAAAAGGCTATTGACTAAGCTATATACATTTCCTATGAACACAGCAACTAGTCTTAATGACTACTCAATTTGTATTTCGTATTAATATTGAAAGCCAAGCTTTCAAGGTACGCGGCATATTTATTCTTAAGCCAAAAGTTTGATCTTCCTATTTTATTACGATGTGGATTTAATATAGGTTTTAGTAGAACATAATGAATGTTATTAAGATTAAACAATTTTAGGAAGTCATTCTAAGAAAGCTTAATTCTCATATTTATTACAAGTGTATTATTGTTATTGCATTCACCTTACTGAATTAATTCTATTATGTAGACTGCAATTCAATTTGCATTTCTATTTGCATTTAGTACTTCAACGGAAAATAATAATCATTACATATAGGTATTAGAAATTAGCCGTACCAAACTTTTCATTTCATAATGTTGCCATCATTTAATTTAATTTTATAGCGGTACAGGTATTTCCACTCTATTATTATTTTTATACCATAATTGTCGCCACCTCGCCTCATTATTTCTGTAATGTGGACAATTTGTCTACTCTGGTAAAATGATAATTTAGTAGTTCTTTCTCAGCATCGAAACCAACAAGTTCCTTTTCTACATAAATTATCATAGAAAGTTTTATCAAAGAAAAGTTCTCAATTTAACAATCAATTTGATTTATAAATGTTTAAGTATTGTTATACTTACTATTAGGGAATAAAAGGTAATTACTTTGTAGTATTATTTTGATTAGCAACCAGCACTGAACATAAAAAAGTGTGCGTAGGCCTGAGGCTATATCACAACAGATGTACATATTACACGTACATGACCATGAATGTTGGTTTGCAATTATTTGTGTATTTATGTTTCTTATCTCATATATATCAATATATCAATACTTTGCGTATTTTAGTCACTATTTTGTTTACCCTATTTTTACACGCGAACAACAATTTTTTGATGTTTTTTCTTAGCTGTCTAGTTATATAGATATATACGTAGATATATATGGATCCGTAAGAAAATCCACTTTACCAAACTAACACTCTAAAATTATAACTTTCCAGATGGTCAGGAAGGTATTCTCTTTTTACGCAATTTTGCGGAATGTTTTGAAGAAATGAAAACGAAAATCGCCTGCAAAAGTATGGAATTGGACCTAAAACCTATGTTAATTTTAGTAATTAAATAATACTTATACTTATAAGTCAATACCACTAAATTAGAATGATAATGTATGATAAGTACATTCTGTATGATATACGATATTTGCGTGTAAAATCATATAACGATTGTTTGTTTGATTATGTTGGTTAAGAGAAATAAATCCCTAAAAGTAAGAAACACGTTATCATTTTTACAAATTTCGAGTGAATAAAAAATATTAAAGTAGGTTAAATAAAGACTACAAATAATTACACAGAAATTGTTTAAGTATTAAAAAAACGCCAAATGGTTATCTAACATATAAACATAGTATAGATAGATAGATAGATATTCTTTATTAGTATTTTGAATACTTTTGCAATTTACATTTTAATAAGAAATTTTACAAACAAGGTAGAATGTTTAAAATTAAAACTTCAAGTTGATTTCACCAAAATTAACTAATTAGTCTGTTTTTTAACAAAATTAACACATTGTCTTTTAAATATATAGTAATTTCTTTGAGTTTTTAACTCATTTGGGATTTTATTGTACAATTTAAGTCCCTTATAGAATAATGAACGCTGCATAGCTGTTGATGTTGTTCTTTGTAGCCTAAAGTTTTCGGCGTTTCTAAACTCATACGATTGCACCTCACCCACATATCTGATGCTTTCACAAAGATACTCTGGCGCATTTTCCATCTGCATTTTCTGCACAAAGAATATGGTATTCATTTCCAATCTCTAATATTCAACCATTGCAGTGAACTAAGCATTGCTGATATGGATGTATAACAGTTGCATTTTAAAATACATCTCATGGCTTTGTTTTGTAGTTTCTGCATTCTCTCAATTTGTGATTCTAGACAGCACGTATCGTTTTAAAAAACACAATTTTTTTACCAATTTTTTTGCAGATATAATCAACATGATCTTTAAGTTTTAATTCTTTATCAATTATGAATCCGAGATATTTAATTTTTTCAACTTTTTCTATTATTTTGTCATTAATTTCAAGTTTAGTTTTATTTTCGTTTAGTTTTAGTTTGTTCATTTTTAACCATTCGTTAATATTTTTTATATCATATTTTAATTTGTCTCTACATTCACTTTCCGATTCTCCTTTTACGTATATAATATATGTTGAAGTTCTTTTTCTAAATGACAGTACTTCATGTGCAAAATGTAAAAATAATAAACTTTTAGTAGCAGTATCGGTCATCATAAATAATTAACAGAAATAGAAGGCGACACCTTGATTTATGTTTAAATTATACAAACAAATTATCCATCACATAATTCAAGGAACAAGATTGGACAGAATACAGCTGACTGTAGAGGTGGAAAGAATTCAAATTTGAAAGCACATATAGTATGTGGATTACTTTATCCTGGCTTCCAAGTTGTAAATATGTCTTCGATTGCATGAGACATTCTCTAGGTTTAACTGTTGCTAGTGCTTCCGCGATTGCACTGAAATTCATAAATGTATTCCGAGTGCGCTGAAACGTCATGATTGTGGTTGACTTGCTTGAAGATACAGGATTGCCTTACATTGTGTAGGGGATAATAATAATTACAGTTTCAGTCATTAGGGTGTTTTATAATTTCTATAGATTTACCTACATTAATGACTAGTTCGACTTCAAGTCTAGCCCAGAACCAACTATGCACAGGTACGCAAGTGTACAGTTTTACGGACGGACAAAATAGGTTAAACTAATTTTGCTGTAATTGAGTTTTATTCTATTTTACAATGTATTCTGAAATTAAAACTGCAAGTAATTTATACAATTATTTTGAATCATCCAGTGTATGACTCTTTTAATTTCACACTCCTGAGAAAGCTGCAAAGGTTTGGCAGCGAAATATAGAGTACTGAAAACTAAAATTGTTTGATTCTTTGTTCAATAGACCGATACACCTGATAATAGATACTTTTAAGATATATATATGTACGAGGATAGTTTGACAAATAGTGAGAATGACACATAGGTATCGCTCTAATTGGTAAAACAAATGCACTTTAATTTAGGTTGCCTATTTATATGTTTACATTCCGATATTTAGATAAATCGGTAGACTAGTTTATTTTTGACAACTGATTAGAAAAGAAGCAACATGTCGTTTCGTTAAAATGGAAAAAGCAGAGTATCGTGCGGTGATTAAATACTTCGTAATTAAGGGTATGAAAGCTACCGAAATAAAAGATGAGTTACGGGAAACATTAGGTGATTCTGCTCCATCATCCGCCACAATAAGTAGATAGGTAAATGAATTTAAACATGGTAGAATAAGCTGTGTTGATGAAGCGCTCTCTGGAGCACCCAAAATCGTGACTTCTAAGGAAATGAGTATAAAAATCCATAATATTATTACGCAAGATCGACGACTCAAAGTGAGAGAGATAGCAGACATGGTAGGCATTTCAACAGAACGCGTACACCACATTTTAACGAAAGAATTGGGCCTTTCCAAGCTTTCGGCAAGATGGGTGCGGCGATTGCTTACGACTGATCAAAAGTTCACTCGTTTGCGCATTTCCAATGAGTGTTTGGACCTTTATAAGCGGAATCCGGTTGACTTTTGTTGGCGATTTGTTTCTTGCGATGAAACTTGGATACACTACAGTACAGAAACTAAACAACAGTCGAAACAATGGTGGCTCTGCACCCCCAAAGAAAGCGAAAACCACTTTATCGGCAAACAAGGCGATGGCATCAAGTTTTTGGGATTCAAAGGGCATTTTGCTCATTGATTACCTTCAGAAAAGTGCCACCATAAACGGACAACATTATGCAGAGCTTCTACAAAAATTAAATGTTGAGATTCGCCGGATCTAGCCCCTTCCGACTTCCACCTTCTTCCAAAATTGAAAACGGCACTACGTGGAAAGATAAGCTCGTCTAACGACGACCTTATCATCTTCATAAATGAGTACATATTTTGCAAGCCTTCCGGAAACGCATTTTAGAGCATTTTAGAGGCAGAAGGGCATTGAAGCACCGTTGGAATAAATGTATTGCTCTTTTAAGAGAATATATTAAAAAATAAAAATTATTTTATGTTTAAAAAATTCGTTTTTCTTTTCCATTCTCACTACTTGTCAAACTACCCTCATATATATATATATATATATATAATTACACTGCTCCATAAGTATACCAGATAAGGATACATAAAATTTGGCTTAAAATTTGTGATTGTGGATCCTATAATATTGGCGAAAGATTCTATTAATCTTTTTTATATTAATAAATGACCCAAGAATCATGTAGAAAAAATACATGGTCAAGAGAATCCAATAGTTTAAAGAAATTTAACTGTGGAGAATGCTGAGAGGCTGGGAACATCACGAATGTTAGTTACGGAGGAAAACGTTATCACTATGAGGAAACTATTCGACGAGGATAGGGGAGTGTCCTACCAACAGATAGAGGGCACTTCAGGCCTAAAAACACTAGCAATTTGTTTGATTCTGCATGATCATTTGCACGTGAAGAAACTTTGTTCTCACTGGGTGCCGCATCGATTGACTGAAGAGCAGATGACACGATGTGTAACATGGTGGCGAGAGTTGCTAAAAAAAGTGAACAACATCGTGACAGGTGACGAAACTCGGGTGTACTATCACGATGTGCCGATCAAAGCTCAAAACAAAGATTGGGTCTTTGATAATGAGGACACACCCGCATTTATCAGAAAATCCCGATCTGTAAAGAAGAAATTTCTTTTTCAAATCAAGTGAAATTGTGGAACGCGTCATTTTGGACACATAGAAGACAGTCACAGCTAAGTGGTATACTGAACAGTGCCTGCCTAAAGTCATTGGATCTATGAAGAAGCTGCAGCTAAAGTCAAGAATGGACACCTAGTTCCTCCATCAGGATAATGCTCCAGCTCACCGTGCCAAAACCTGCATCGAATATTTGACCATGACAGGATTGAAACTTCTCTTCCTAGAGTCCAGATCTTGCTCCTTGCGACTTTGCACTGTTCCCGCATGTGAAAATGAATCTAAAAGGCAGGCGGTTTTCTAGTGATGAGGACCTTCTGTGGGCTTGGAATAACGAATGCGCTTTACTCCCTAATGAGACTTGGCAGAACTGGTTTAAAGATTGGTTTCGGAGGATGGAGAGATATATTGAGGAAAAATAAAATTAGTTTGAAAAAATTAAATAAACAAAGCTGTATTGCAAAACTTTCGTAGTACCCTTTGTATATATTAAAGGCAAGCACTTGAAAGGGTCAATTTTTCATAAAATTTGAACAAAGTAATCAAATGCTTTCAAATAAAATGACAAAGTAATAATTTAGTATACATGTTTGCAATTTTTCCAAAAGGATTTGATTTTCGTAAAGGGAAGCTAACTAGGGTGCTTTCTCTTAACTGGCGAACTGAACGCAAATGTATATACATATGTACTATCGCTATAGTATACAGTAACATGTTCTAAAATTATGTCAAATATTAGTACCTAGTAAAGCGCGTAAATGCGAAAAATTTTTCGAAATTGGGCACATGACTAATCTATAAATTTATTAAAAACAAAATTATAAATCCAACAACAAATATTCAAATTTATATTTATTTTACCTTGTTTTTAAGCTAACATTTTCGTATATATTAATATTAATTACACATGGTGACATCGTGGGATTTGATTTTCTTCTGCAATAGAATGCACGAAAATGGAACCGTTATCTTGCGAATGTTTGTTTGTTGATACCGATGATATAATTTTGTTTGGCTTGAAAATATGTTTATCAAGGAAACTTCAAACAACCAAGTCGTTTAATCGGTAGCAAACCTTGACCGTTTTTTGCTAATAATGTAGTTGAATTCCTTCGAAAAGAGTGTCCTGTATATTTTAATGTGAGTATTCAGTTTAAAGAACGCTTTTGATTCTGTGTAATTTGTAATCTCAAACTTTAACTTTTAATAAACAACGAAATCCTTTAATTTTCAATAATTCTAAATTTTCCCGAAATATCGCTTTGTATTACGGGTACAGTTACAAATATTGCATCAGCTTTATCAAGGTCAACATCAATCGATAATGAAGTATTGCATAGTTCTTCTCGGCAGCATGCGCCAGATACTCCCTTCATTAACACTACATAAAGTTTGTATATATATATTTACTAAAATAAAGAATGAAACAGAAAATATCCACTTTCTGCCTTAATGTGTTTATTATAATTTGAAGTTGTACTAATTGATGCAGTAATATTATTACCTCCTTTGGTTAGGTATGAGTTATGTGTTAAGGGGTTACATGTCCCCTTAATTAATCTAAATAAATTATAAAGAAAATATTATTTAATAGTAAATATTTATTTGTACGTGATGGTTAGTAAATTTATTATAACAGCGTGTCCGGTTAGCTGAAGCACTGTAATAAATGCAAATAAAAAAATAAGTAATTGTACAATGAGCATCAAAAGTCGTGTGCCACGCTGAAAGAAAGATATTAGTGGAAACAATAGGATTGCCCTTAAAATTTTATTCACTAATTTAATTTAATTCTTTAAACTTGAGTATATTAAACAAAGATAATTAATAAGATCGAGAGCAACAAATAAAACAATATAAGCATAATAGCAAAGCTGTAATAAAAGTAATTCTAGAGATATGTAGCTGTTTGATAAAATATAAAAAGGATTAGATTAAAATATGTGCCGGACGATACGTGAGGTACTTGCGTGTTTGTGAGTGTATATCCTGGGCCGGGATACTATGTATATTTTGCGGTCGCAAAATAAGCACGTGAACACTGCATTAAAAACTTAACTGTACAAGATCGCGGAAATGGTGCGCGTAGCCTTAGTCATGGCCGGAGAAAAAGTCCCTTTGTTGTCTTATATGCGGGGGCTCTTAAGAAACGAAGCGGTAGCTAAGGGGTAAGATACTAGTCAATTTTAAATCAACAAATAGGGAAAGAGAATAGGCACTCTAGATATTAGATATAGCAGATAGATATTTAGACAGAATAAAAGACATATATTCTGTGTGAAAAATAGAAGGATTAATATTTGAATCTCTAATTGCATTTAGAAATTAATAAAACAGAATTAATATTAGGTGCGCAACTAAGTTCTCGCTGTTTTTCAAGAGATGGCTCCAGTAGTAAGTGCTGGTTAATTGTGACATAACCAAAACGTCACGACACAAGCTTAGACATATGGTAAATAAACCACCTTGACACATTAGTGATTTTGTTTTTGCGTCATATACTTTTGGTTGTGTGAAAATGTCTGATTTTGTGCCAAATAATCGTCATTTGCGGGAAGTGTTGCTTTTCTTCTTTCATTCGAAGAAAACGGCGTTCGAAGCGCATCGAGAACTCCAAAAAGTTGAAGGAGATGCTGCTCTAAGTGAAACAACGTGCAGTGGTTGGTTCCGTCGCTTCAAAGACGGTGATTTCGATGTTGACGACCGTTGGCGTGAAGGAAGACCAAAAACCTTTGAAGACGCTGAATTGGAGGCATTGCTTGATGAGGATCCGTGCCAAACGCAAAAAGAGCTTGCTTCAACATTAGGAGTTACACGCCAAGCCATTTCCCAGTGATTGCATGCGTTGGGAATGATTCAGAAACAAGGAACTTGGGTTTCTTATGATTTGAAGACAAGAGACGTTGAGCGTCGTTTTTTCGCCTGTGAACAACTGCTCCAGCGGCAAAAAAAGGAAGGGTTTTCTTCATCGCATCGTTACGGATGATGAAAAATGGATTGATTACAGCAACCCAAAGAGAACGAAATCATGGGGACTGTTCGGTCATGCTTCTACGTCGTCGGTTCGGCCGAATATTCACGCTGCGAAGGTGTTGCTGTGTATTTGGTGGGACCAGGGCGGTGTTATTTACTATGAGCTCTTGAAACCGAACGAAACCATCACTGGGGAATGGTATCGAACTCAATTGATGCAATTGAGCCGAGCACTGCCCGAAAAGCGGCCACAATACGAGCGGAGGTACGAAAAAGTGATTGTACAGCATGACAACGCTCATCCTCATGTTGCCAAATCCGTTAAAACCTACTTTGAAACGCTCAAATGGGAGGTCCTACCCCACCCGCCATATTCCCCAGATATTGCGCCGTTCAATTAATACTTGTTCCGTTCGATGGCACATGGTCTGGCTAATCAGCAGTTCCGCTCATTTGAAGACATCTCAAAATGGCTTGATTTGTGGATAGCCTCAGAAGATGAACACTTCTACCGTGACGGTATTCGAGCTCTGCCAGAAAGATGGGAAAAAGTTGTCGCTAGCGATGGGCAATATTTTGAATGATTTATAGCGAGAACTTAGTTGCGCACCTAATATTAAATGTGAGTCAATGGAAAGTTACCTGTGAGTAAAGGTTTGTAAAGTTCTAGGTATTCGGCTTTCCAGAAAACGACGGTTTGTTTAATTACAGCCTGACCGTACGTGATGAAAACAAAACAATTCTGCATTTGTATATAGCAAAAGGAAGGTCAATATAAATAGTGATTTATAAATTGAAAATCGAATTATTTTTTAATTACAACAAATTAATTTAAAAAGCATGATATACAAAATTATTATATATGCGGAGCGTAACAATATGTGTAGTTGGCTCTAACAGAATAAATAACCGTTAATAGTGAACAAAACCAAACTACCCTTCCATACGATTGCTATTTGAATTTAAACCCACTTTTAATATTTTAAGTATTATATAAAATACCACTTCCGTAAATATTGTATGTTGATATATGAAAAACTGGTGGATAGTACGGCTTTTCTTACTTACACATTCGGATTCGGCACATTCAAAATAACGAAAACTTGTATTATCTAGATCAGTTGGCTCGATCAGCCGTAACGTTTCATAATATCATTACGAAATCTAATACCGAAAGCTGTATTGAAATGCCTAAACGATCTTTCGAAATTAATTCGTTAGTAAATGAGAAAAGTGGAAATCAATTATATTTAAGATTCAGTCCTTGTAAAAGAGCTTAACAATACTTTTGTTACTAATTACCTACTTTTCATTGGACTAATTACAATCTACTTATAATAGTAAAATTATTAAAATAAGCTTGTCACAAATGCAATACTGCACTGCATGCATCTTCATGTTCATTCCTCGAGAACGTTCCTCAAAATAGCGTAGAAGGAGAAGGTCTTTTTAATTACCTAAAAAATTATAATTTTGGACTGGTAAGTTATCAAAGAGAATTTTCTTACGGATCCATATGCCTCTATGTTTACATCTATAAAGCCAGCGCCAGAAAAGTAGTGTATGGGCTGAGATTTCAACATTACGAACAACATTAACTTTTGGGTAACGACAGTATTAACATACCATTTTGAAGAATAAATTCGGTCTGATAAACTCGAAAACTTGAAATATAATTTTACGTTTTATATTTTTCGTATACGTTAACTGAATATTAGCTTACTTCAGTTGCGACCTGTTCGCCAGGAAAAGTGTAAAATGCCAATTGACAAAAGACAAAGGTTATTTCCATAATTTTTACCA
Organism: Dermolepida albohirtum; assembly: GCA_031893035.1. Classification (NCBI taxonomy): domain Eukaryota; kingdom Metazoa; phylum Arthropoda; class Insecta; order Coleoptera; family Scarabaeidae; genus Dermolepida; species Dermolepida albohirtum. Next base: position 67,414 of record JAVIWB010006001.1, read on the forward strand.
TATACTCTGCTAGCTTCATATCCCTAAAACGAAAACGAAGATATAACATTATGCAATATGTTATACGAGTACGAACATTAAAATATTATGCAACTTACAGTAAAATAATGTCACAATTAATATTATTATCTTAATAAAAGTAGTTTCCTATTTATTTTATTTATCCTACAATCTGGAAAGGAGTGTGAAATTCCGGCATATTTTGTTAATTACTGATATAAAATTCAGCAGAAAATTTTTACTAAATTAGCAATGCAGAATTCTCTATATTTAATTATTTCTTGACAAGATGCTACAAATGTAGTAAGATAGATTATATATAATTTTTCTATGGATTTCTTTGCATATGTTGTAATATTTCTCACGTGGATTTAGAACTTATGACAGGAAGTAATACTCTCGAAGAGTCCCAGTTTAACTTAAAGTAAACATCCAAGCGAATATGCCGAGTGTTGTATTGTCACTGGAATATATTGTCACTGGAATGTGAGGTATTTAAATTTTGCTAAGGCACGAAACACAACTCCCTAGTATTCTGCCTAACCTAGCCAAGAACATGGAAATGGTAGAGAACAAAATTCAAATATAAAAATATAAAAATATGGTAAGTTGTGATGGACAATGCAGAGAAAGAAGTAGATTTGATATGTTTTGATACTGTAAGAGCTGTAATCAAACCAAATCTCAAGAGTCATATGCCAAGAAGCCTAGGTTCTCCATATAAACATGACGACCGCAATAAATCTAAAAAGGAGTAAATTGCTGGGTATCTACTCAAAACCGTGTTACGTACGCGGGAACTGTAAACGAAGTTTTATCAGAGAACCCTTATTATTAAGAAATTTAAATCAAAGTTTGTTTCATCGACCTCTTTTAACATCAAGCAACACATTTAACTTTAAAAACATTAAGTACTTATTCAGGTTCAATTTGCTCTAATAAAATTTAATACAAGGAAGACCAAAGTTTACGCGTGACGATAATTAGTATGCCGTAAAATTTCTACGACGGCGTGAATCAAAACGTCCAGATTTTGCCACCGTGTTAAAAAATGATGAACTTCTTATTCGAGAACTGGTCTTATTGTCTATAATCAGCAATTGATAGTTTTAAATGGGTTGCGACAAGTTACACACACATTATTATTTTTGCTCACGAAGACAATTGCTTGAGCTAACTTCTCTAACTCGTATCATACTGAATGTTAAAAGGAATCATTCAAATGTTAATAACACCCTGTCCACTACATATGTTTCGTTCGTTAATAACACAAGTCTGCCTGACGATGAGTGTGATTCTCTGAAACACATGTAGTAGACAGGGCATTATGAACATTTGAATGACTCCTTTTAACATTCTTTTATTCGGCAAATCGCCGTAGTGCTAGCGTCAGTCTATAATACGCTTTGGCAAGTTTGTTGCCGACATGCGATATAGACGCGTTTTCCCTTTGTCGTTCAATACATTTTTGTGTTGGACGAGAAAGGGAGGCAACGATTATTCATCATATCATACTGTGTAAATTTATAAACGAAAATATTTAATTCGTAATTCGGTCTTATTTTTGAAATGTTTTTTGGTGCAAGTGTGTTTTAGTATGTTTGGACTTTTCCCAGTGATTGTCTTTTTATGAGAACCAGGTTATTTGTTCAATAACCTGGTTCTCATAAGAAACAACCGTGACAGACTTAAGTTTATTTACAAAAAAAGAATTCAAAGAAATTACTCATGAGACGAAATTGGAACTGAAATGCGGAAACAAACAGTAATCGAAATTTGAAATTTGACAAAAAAATCGATTTATAACAATATAGTTCTACAGATTGAAATTAATTTTGTGTTTTTGTTATAATCAGAAAAACAACGTAAATTAAGTAATGATTCATTGCCAAATTAAATTATTCTACGTTCTTTGTCCGAAAATATAAATTTTTTCCGGTCATAGACTGCATATTTCAGTCTTAACTAGTTACTTTTTACTGCTAAAACATGGTTTTGTATAGTGTTACACAATAGACAAAAAACGATATTTGTGTCTAGTGCACACAATATTGAATATTAAAATATTTTTTTTCATTCAGTACATTTATTGTATATAATATTTATAATAAATTTATAATTTATTTCACAATAAATTTTAATGCTCAGTTTTGCATTATTAACCCAAACATCTTAAATCAAGTTCCTTTTTATTCAGTTATTAGGTGCGCAACTAAGTTCTCGCTGTCTTTTAAGAGATGTCTCCATAAATTGCATTATGGAAATTCTTATTAAATGAAAGCCCACGGTAGGTCAATAATTGCATATAATTTTGGGCAGGGAGAATGGATTTTTAAAGTGTTTAACAACCCTTCCCTCTTCCTATCGCCGTGAGCTTTTTACCATATATTAGATGCGCAACTAAGTTCTCGCCGTTTTTCAAGAGATGGCTCCGGTAGTAAGTGCTGATCGATAGTGACATAACCAAAACGTCATGAACCAAGCTTAGACATATGGTAAACAAACAGCTTCGACACCTTAGTGACTTTGTTTTTGCGTCATATACTTTTGGTTGTGTGAAAATGTCTGATTTTGTGTCAAATAATCGTCATTTGCGGGAAGTGTCGCTTTTATTCTTTCATTCGAAGAAAACGGCGGCTGGAGCGCATCGAGAACGCCAAAAAGTTTGCGAAATTGGTACTCTAAGTGAAACAACGTGCCGTGATTGGTTCCGTCGCTTCAAAGACGGTGATTTCGATGTTGACGACTGTTTGCGTGAAGGAAGACCAAAAACCTTTGAAGACGCTGAATTGGAGGCATTGCTCGATGAGGATCCGTGCCAAACGCAAAAAGAGCTTGTTTCAGCATTAGGAGTTACACTCCCAGTGATTGCATGCGTTGGGAATGATTCAAAAACAAGAAACTTGGGTTTCTTTGATTTGAAGCCAAGAGATGTTGAGCGTCGTTTTTTCACCTGTGAACAACTGCTCCAGCGGCAAAAAAGAAAGGGATTTCTTCATCGCATCGTTACGGGTGATGAAAAATGGATCCATGACAGGAACTCAAAGAGAACAAAACGATGGAAACTGCCCGGTAATGCTTCTACGTCGTCGGTTCGGCCGAATATTCAGGCTGCGAAGGATTTTCTGTGTATTTGGTGGGACCAGGGCGGTGTTATTTATTAGGAGCTCTTGAAACCGAATGAAATCATCACTGGGGAACAGTATCGAACTCAATTTATGCGATTGAGCCGAGCACTGCGCGAAAAGCGGCCACAATACAAGCAGAGGCACGAAAAAGTGATTCTATAGCATAGCAACGCTCCGCCTCTCGTTGCCAAACCCGTTAAAGCCTACTTAGAAACGCTCAAACGGGAGGTCCTACCCCACCCGCCATATTCCCCAGATATAGCGCCGTCCGATTATTACTTGTTACGTTCGATGGCACATGGTCTGACTAACCAGCAATTCCACTCATATGAAGACATCTCAGAATGGCTTGATTCGTGGATAGCCTCAAAAGACGAACACTTCTACCGTGACGGTACTCGAGCTCTGCCAGAGAGATGAGAAAAGTTGCATTTTCGTCAAAAATACAGCGAGAACTTGGTTGTGCACCTAATAATATTTATAATAATTTTATAATTTATTTCACCATAAATTTGAATGCTCAGTTTTGCATTATTAACTCAAACATCTTAAATCAAGTTCGTTTTTATTCAGTTATATTTCAATTATCTGATTTTTACTATGAGCATTCCACAATAATTGAATTATATCTGTTATAAGTAAAAATATAAGAAAGATATTACCAACCATTGCATCAATATAATCATAAAAACAAATGTTCTAATGAAATGATAGTAGGGTATGATTGCCATGTAAAAAAGGAATATATTATAACACAAACTTATTTTCAAAAAAAAAAACCAATCAAACCAATTATTAGGCGCCCTGTTGAAGCCAATAGTATCTTGAAAACCTAGTGTGTTGTAAATTTTTAATTGAAGCTTTTAATTTCTACGTAAACATATTTACCAGATGACGTTTTTTATTTTGTTCTATCTTCAGCGGTTGCTAAGATATGTAAAGTTAAATATTTCGGCAATTGTCAATTAAAAAAGATATGAAAATACTATTAAATATTTGATAATCGTATCGCTTCGATATTGAGAAAGCCCTCCATAATCGGAGACGAAAAATGGGAATGAATATGTACATACATATACGAATATAACGAATTCTTAGCAACAGAAGTACTCAAACTAATTTACTTACCCAGACATTATTAGGAAAAGGGCGCTGCATGCACTTATCAAAGTGACAAAATAATGAAACAGAAATATCACTGAATAGATCTTCCTCATTCGCAAGAATGTACTGGAATAAAGATATTATATATAAAATAAATACTCCAACATAATATGCATGCAGTCACATTAATGTTTTTATAGTTTTTGTTATATAATATGTTTATTGTTTTATAATTATAATAATAATAAACGAAATACCACTGAATGCACTTTTATTAGAAAGTAAATGCATCCTCGTAATGGGCTATATTGTATCAATGTAACAAACTTTATTACTGATAATAAAAGAAGCTATGGAATGTACAGAAGTTTACGAGGCACGCACCAGCAAAGAGTTTGTTTGTTAATACTTTAATTTACTAGTCTATTAATATCTTGATATGATATGCTGGACTGCTCAAATTCTATTGTCAAATTTAAAATCGTTTTCTTTTACCACATATTCTTACGAATTCCTTGATTACCAAGGTACAGTTGCGAGTTCTTATTGAGCGTCCCTATCAAGGATTTCTTTCTAATTTATGACAGTGATTTTCGAATTTCAATACTTTTTTTATTTTAAAAAGATTCTATTTACTCACCGATATAAAAATTCGTGATGTTCTATGCAATCCCTTAACTCATGCATTACATTTCGTTCGTTATTTAAAACGTCCGCAATTTTCTCTTTTAACAATCTCACTTGAAGAACAACATGAACACAACTAATAAAATATATAAAGTCATATCCTAGTAGAACCGTGTGCCCCATATAACCCACATGCACATTACAATAATATAAAACAGGTAGCATTGCATTCGAATCTGGAATAGAAGTCACGAAAGGAAATAACTGAGTGGAACTGAAAAGAGGGTATAAGAAAAAGTAACCCATTAGTAGACAGCTTGTCAGAACTAGCGTTGCTTTTTGTATATTGTTAATGGTTCTATGAACCGTATCTACAAATCTGTTTATGTTTCCGAATTCCGTATAGGTCCAAAATCTATTCTGTATGTCACTTAACACAGCTCCTATTTGTGATTTGTAGCTTATGAAAAATATATATTTTAATGAAATCTAAAATATATCTATACATGTTTATGGGAAATGAAAAACACCAATACTCACATGGAATATGTGCACTAACGATTGAAACGTCTCAAAAAAAATTTTTCCATTTACTTGAAAGAAATTTAAAAATACATATATTAAGGCCAGGGCCACTAAACAACAATTAAATGTACGAAAAATAATTAATTTTATAGAAGTGCGTTTTTGAGTTTCACATATGAAACTTAGTAATAACCCAGATATACCTAACATTTTAATTTGAAACAACCTTTCCATAGTAAATCTGTCGATAGGAGCACTAAACTATTCAAAATGTGTACTCTTGCAAGTTACGCCCGAATATATAGACGCAGAAAACATTACCAATGCCCTGCTTATGAATATATAACGAAGAAAAATATATTCAATTAAGGTAAATTAACTGATTGCAGGTGGTATTGATTTTTTTATGGAAAACGAGACTTTTAAACTTATTATTATTAAAAACATCATGGAGAGGTACACATGGTCCTTTAAAAACTTAATAAGACACAATGTTAATTATATTTGTGAATTTAATGTATTTATTACTGAATGTTTTGATTTACAAAAAGATTCGAAATTACAGGCGATAAGAAATTTCCTCATGAAAACATTTGCTAAGATATAGGCAAATTAAAAGCGAAGAGATTAATGTTACGGGCAAATAGGTCATAGAGAATTTTCGATGTCCTTAATTCTGCAAGTACAGGTTGGTAGAAAAGTTTTGAAAGCAAAAATGAAACAATGTGAATTTTTAAATGAAATTAGTTTTTTTATTGAATGTAATCTCCCTCAACTTCAATACATTTATTCCAATGATCCTCCAATAATTTTATACCATCTCTGTAATGATTTTCTGGAAGCCCTGCAAATACTGTTCCACGGTTGAAATAGCTTCTTCATTCGATGAAAAACGCTTTCCACGAACGAATTGTTTCCAGTTTCTGAAGTAATCACTCGGAGCCAAATCTGGTGAATACGATGGTTATTCAAGCAATTCGTACTTTAATTCATCCAATTTAGCCATCGTCAAAACACTTTTGTGTGAAGGCACATTGTCTCGATGAAAGATTATTTTTTTTCCGCTAAACCAGTTCTTTTTTCACGAATTTTTGCATCCAGTTGATCTAAAAGGTTACAATAATACTCTGAGTTAATTGTTTTACCTTTTTTCAAGATAACCAATAAAATTCCCTTTGCATCCCAAAACACTCATGCCATAACTTTTTTGCCGATCGTCCGGACTTTACCTCTTTTGGAGTTGAATAACCAACCGTGGTCCACTGCAATCGTTCTTGTTTCAATTTAGGATCATGGTGGTAGATCCAAGTCTCATCCATAGTTGTAAAACGACGCAAGAAATCGGTTTTATTCCTCTTGAAACGCACCAAGTTAAGCTGAGAAATTTGTTTTCGATACAGTTTTTGTTGAATTGTTAATGTAAAATATGGAGTACTCGTTCGTCCGAGATGCCTATGGTATTAGCAATTTCACGCTTAGTCAAATTCGGATCTTCACTAACCATAGTATGTACTTGCTCAATGATTTCTGCTGTTGCAGTTTTTGGTCGTCCACTACGTGGTTCATCTTCAACGCTTGTACGACCACATTTAAACTCTAAAACCCATCGATATACTGTTAGAAATGTAGGAGCGCATTCCTATAATACGGTCACCATTTTTATATGAATCCCTGTTGCTGATAAACCTTCCAAAACAAAGAATTTTATCACAGCGCGATATTCAGTTTTTTCCATTGTTAAAAAATACACCGACATATCTAATTCAAATGGATTGTTAACAATGAATGAATTGACAGATCGAGATAAAATTTTTAGTGTGTTCATATGACACATGAAATATTAAAATGGCGTATGAATTTTAATTCCTCTACTGCTTAATAGGTGTCGCTTTCAAAACTTTTCTACCAACCTGTACTTTGGCCGCGGATAGAAAATACTTTTAAAAGCTAAACGATTATTTAGCGTGTGATCGTATCACTGTTGTTTATGCAATCATGCTAAGAATTAATTTTCCTTCACACTTGTAGTACAATGCGATGCAATAAATTCAAATAAGAAAAGTAGTTTAAGGAGTTAACAAAATAATAAATGTAACAAATTTTTATTTATTATTTTAAATAAAACGAATTCCTAAATATTGAATGTGTTGCATAAAAATAATTAATAAGCGATCGCAGCAGATAAGAGCAAAATATATGTAATTTTCGATTTAATAGCGGAGCAATTAAGGAACAAAAATATTTTTCCCCTTGAAATACTTTCTTGCTCAGGAATGATGTCTTAATAAAAGAATTTTTGTGTTTAATATCAAATAGTATTTAAATTAAATAAATAGTTTAAAAAGTTATACAAAAAAAGTTGATTTTATATGTGAAGTGTTACGGTGTGTTTATAGTAGTTTCCATTCTCATCTTCGTTACATTCTCCCTTCTAAAACTTTATGCAGAGCATAGCTCGTTCATTAAAATTTCTTTAATATATGTTAAGACGCTGATGAATAAACAAACATTAAGAATCAGCCCACTACCGTATCTTTTGCTTAAATAAAAAAAGCGTATTAAATATTTTGATAATATGTATTGCTTAACTTAAAACTGTAACGTGTATATATTTTTTCGAACATTGATTTTCATAATCGTACTAGTTAGGTTTTAAAACGATTCACTTTTAAAATGTGTAACTGTTTTTATTCCAATCATATTCTAGTACGACTCTTTGTCGCACATAACACACATAAAACACAAAATAGTGATCATTGCACGTGAATCTGGAACGGAAATCACAAAAGAGAACAACTGAGTGAAATTCAAAGCAGGTACTTAGAAAATATAATCCGTTAACAGATAATTTGTCAAAACCAGCGTTAGTTTTCGTATATTGTTAAATTTCATTTATTACCGTATTGTCTCTTTAAAATGTAGTCTCAAACCAAGAGATAAAACCTGGATTACATCATAACTTTTTTAAATAAAAATAATTTATTATTTTTAAAATATATGTTCTCGGTGTCCTATATTTTTAAGCGAATTCAAAAACAAGGAGTCTCATACAAAACTTTGCGAAATAAATGACCAAAAAATAATGATTCAATTGTTACTTCAACTTCGAACACATCGAAAGCAGTGTACTCTGTAATCCGTAATAACGTCAACTGTTTCGATCCCTAGAAAAGTTTAACACTTCCTATTATGTGGTAGTGTTAAACTTTTCTAACAAATACACCAAATCTTTGTTATCAAATAATGGATATTTTGTGTCTATATCCAGTCAATTAATACGAAGTAATTTTGGTACGTAGACTTCCGCGGTCGTGGTCCATGCTATCTGCTTTTTCCGGGCTGAAACCGCGTCACTAGTATATCTGCCGACGTTTAGTAATTTTACATCTAATAATAATTCCATTAGACATCTCAATTTGGTCAGTACATTTATTCAGGCACTAGCCATAAACTCATCTTTTTTATATCTACTGTTGAAGAAAATGATATTAAAAGTGGTTAAATTCGTCTTTATCGACCGTTTATGGCAATATAACATTACCTATTGTTAAACACGTTTGACCGTTTATACAAAACAATTTAAAAAATTATCGACCAATTAGTTTTCAAACACTATTTGCTAAGATATTGGTAAATTGGGAGCGAAGGGATTAATGCCAATGATACGACGGACAAATTGGTCATAGAGAATGTTGGGTCGCCTTAATTCTACAGATATTTTGACGCAAATAGAAAACATTTTTAGAAACTAAACAACTATTCAGCGTGCGATCATATCTCGATCTTTCTTCATATAATAATGTTAAGAATCAATTTTCTTCACTCTTTTCACTTGTTTAGGACTGTCAACGTAATATTGGCGTGTTTAGAAGTTATCCATCGTCATTTTCTGAAAAACAATTTGCTTGATGATCCTGTGAAACTTTTCACTTTTTACAAACTTATTATTTCTTTGTTATTTTCTGAAAATCATTTTTTTGTTTAGCATATTGTTTTCTTAATGTATCGTATTACTTCCGAAGAAATTAATTGGATATACATTATATATAATCTACTCTATTTATTTAACAAACTTCACTTGCAATTGCAATTTTGCTTTCATCTTCTATTCTATAGGTATTTTATACTATTGGGTTGGCAACTAAGTACTTTCGGTTTTTTCTGATAGAGAGCGCTGCTTTTTTTTGTATAACGTATGTTAGTGCTGTACTTTACCGTTTGTCGCGTGATACTAGTCACATTGACGTAACTTCAGAAGCAAGTAGTGCGTGACTTTTATTAAAGCTATTAGTTGTGAGTTAATTTTAAATGGAGTGCAGAAACGAACATTTTTGACATATTTTACTATTTTATTTCCGTAAAGGAAAGAAAGCTGCTGCGGCTTACAAAAGATATGTGAAGTTTATGGTGCTAATTGCTTAACAGAGTGCACGTGTCCGAATTGGTATAAAAAATTCCGTTCTGGAGATTTTTCCCTCAAAGATGAGCAACGTTCTGGTCGGCCTACTGAAGTTGATGATGACCAAATCAAAGTCATAATTGAAGAGGATCGTGATATAACTGTTCGAGAGGTTGCGTGGAGGCTGTTGTTATCGCACACAACAATTGAAAAACATATAAAATGTCTTGGGCTAGTTAAGAAGCTTGATATTTCGATACCTCACGAATTGAAAGAAATTCATTTAACGCAAAGAATCAACTTTTGCGATATGCACCTCAGACGAAATGAAACCAACCCTTTCTTAAAAAGAATCATCACTGGTGATGAAAAATGGGTCCTGTACAGTAACACAGTTCGAAAACGATCATGGAGCAAACACGATAAACCAGCTCAAACCACATCGAAAGCTGAATTGCATCCAAAAAAGATCATGCAGTCAGTTTGGTGGGATTACAAAGGTGTTGTGTTTTTTGAGCTGCTTCCAAGGAACCAAACGATCAATTCTGATGTTTACTGTCAACAATTAATAAAACTGGATGAAGCAATCAAAGAAAAACAGCCAGAATTGTCAAATCGGAAAGGTGTAGTTTCCCACCAAGATAATGCAAGGCCTCACACATCTTTGGCAACTCGTGGAAAACTATTGGAGCTTGGCTGGGAAGTGATGCCACATCCCCCATACAGCCCTGATCTAGCACCATCTGATTACCATTTATTTCCAAGTTTGCAGAATTCTTTGAATGGTAAAACTTTCACAAATGACGATGACCCTCGCTCGCACCTGGTTCAGTTTTTTGCTGATAAGGACCAGAAATTTTATGAGCGCGGAATCATGTAGCTGAAAGAAAGATGGCAAAAGATCATTGAGCAAAATGGAAAATATATAATTGATTAAAAATTATTCTTTGTTTAAAAAAAAGTACTTAGTTGCCAACTCAATACATGCTTTAATGTATAACAAACTGAAACTCTTGGGGATTTTCAATGAAAACATATAAAAGGATTCGATGTGCACAAAGAGAAACTCCATTTAGAATTAAATGATGCGCTTTGATTTGCCCATATACAAGAACGAAATATAGCATGTTCTTCTATATATGCTTCTGACAAATAATCAGCGTAATTATCAGGAACTTTATTTGTGCGCTTACAAAACATTAAATCGAAAGCAAGATAGTCTGAAGCTCCACTGGAGCTTAAAAAGTTAATCCAAACCTGTTTTTCAGCCATTTTTTTATTTCGCCACTATTATATATGTATATATATTGCCAAGTATAAAAATTATGAAATAAAATTAAAGGGTACCAGGAAAGTTTTGCAATACAGCTTTGTTTATTTAATTTTTTCAAAGTAATTTCCTCTACACCCAATACACTCTATCCTCATAAACCAATCTTTAAACAAGTTCTGCCAATTTTCACTAGAGAGTAAAGCACACTCGTTGTCCCAAGCCCGCAGAAGGTTTCATCACTGGAAAACCGCCTCCATTTTAGCTTCATTTTCACATACGGGAACAATGCAGTCGCAGGGAGCAAGATCTGGACTGTCGGGAGGGTGCTCGAGAAGTTTCAATCCTGTCGTAGTCAAATATTCGGTGCAGGCTTTGGCGCGGTGCGCTGGAGTATTATCGTGATGGAGGAACCAGGTGTCCATTCTTGACTTTTGGCCGCAGGTTCTTCATAGATCCAATGACTCTAGGCAGGCACTGTTCAGTACACCGTTTAGCCGTGATCATCTCCTGTGTGTCCAAAACGACGTGTTCCACAATTCCATTCGATCTGAAAAATACAGGTTTCATTTTCTTCTTTACAGACGGGATTTTCTGACAACTACGGGTGTATCCTCATCATCAAAGACCCAAACTTTGTTTTGAGCTTCGGTCGGCCCATCGTAATAGTACAGCTAAGTCTCGTCACCTGTCATGATGTTGTTCACATACTGAGAGTGGCGCTTTTTAAATTTTTTAGCATCTTCCAGCACCAAGTCACACGTCGTATCATCTGCTCTTCAGTCAGTAGATGCGACACCCAGAGAGAACAAAGTTCCTTCACGTGCAGAATCGAACGAATTGAAGGTGTATTTAGACCTGAAGTACCCTATATCTGTCGATAGGTCTCTCGCCTGTCTTCGCCAAGCCTTTTCCTCACAGTAACATTTTCCTCCGTAACTGACGTTCGAGACCTTCCCGGCCTCTCAGCATCCCCCACAGTTAAATTTCCCCTTTGGAATTCTATATACCTATGTATCGCGAAATGAGATAAGGGCAATTTTGTGTTATAATTTCGTGCGTGGTTTAAACATAGACCAATGCTTCGAAGAAATATCATTGTGCGATGTGGACAAACATCACCTAGTGCACGAGTTATTTCTTCGAAGCATTGGTCTATGTTTAAACCACGCACGAAATTATAACACAAAATTGCCCTTATTTCATTTCGTGATCACGATGCCATCGCAAGCACTTTACATTCTCACTGTTAATGAATAATCGACATGGCGCGGCGGCTACTGTGCTGGTATGAACATGTCCCAACATGCAGCAACAAGCAGCTTCCTACGATTCATTGCTGCGTCATATTGCAAAACTTTCCTAGTACCCTTTGTATACTTCGAAGCTCCTTTCAAGGACAGTTATATATATTTTTTCTATATAGCTAAGTTTTTCTAATAATTTTAGATTTTTCAAATCATCTACTGGCTTTCGCTAGTACGAATTTTGCATATACTTTCTATTAACTTTCATTTGGTTAATGATTAAGTAACAAGTAAATCTCTTCCGCGATGGAATGGATTATTTATTATCTTATCTAAAGCATTTGATCCGGTTAATTACAAAATAAGCTCGCGTAAACTAGAACAACATGTAATATGCATACTCTGTTGAAACAAAGCAAAACACTTTACTTTTTAATTAATTTTTGGCAATTTATTTTTTAATATCCCAAAACTTGACAACAAATAATCAATCCAAATACTGTCTGTGTAACTTTTCTAATTTAATCGATCTTGCATCTTGAATACTAAATAGCCTGCGAAGGTAGAAAATGGGTGGCTTGTATAAGTTAAAACTTTTGCATTACACGTGAATATTTTTTAAAAAATTTGTCAGATAATATTAATGAACTGATTTACTTATTTATTCCTTTTCGTATACCATTTTAAAAATTAGGATATTTTCTATTAGACAAATACATTATTATTATTACAATTAAATATTATAGTTTTATCCTTTTTATAAAAGGCCCTGTATACATTCTAGAAAGTACCGACAATAAGTTTCTAAAGTATCTTTTGCTATGCATAATCGATAACGTGTCGGTAAAGTTACTTTAATTTGATTTAACGATGTAATACTAATGTATATAGAAAATCCTAATATTTGGACGGGTTTATGTAAGTGGTTACAACTGAAAGCGTTGAAGTCGTTTTCAGTTCAATACAGGCACGCTCAGAATAATCATGGAAAAGCTTCGTGTCAAAATACTGAGTGTTACTGCATTATTATTAAACTTCGCGTTCGAATCTCAACATCGCACTTCTATTAGATTAGTAATCTTTCGTGTATTTAATTTGTGTTTATTAGCGTTGGCGATAATCTACATCATTCTAAATTTCTTTCATGTAAAAGGAGAACTTCTTCTTGAAGCATTACAGTCGCTTATGTATCCATTTCATGTAAGTTGCCGTTATTACATAGGATACCATTTACATACGTTGATTGCAGGTTTCGGTGAAATACATATTTTTTATAATTTATAAATCGGAAATACAAGACGTATTAAGAAATGTACAAAATAAGTTTTGGAACTACTCCGAGTCCAAAAACACAAACGAATCTGTTAATTCAATTTTTGGTACTATTGACGTTATGCAGAGAATTATGGTCGCTTTTACGTTCGTCGTTGCATGGGCGTACATTTTGATATCTGCTGTGGGTTCCACGCAAGTATTTCCTTTTATGACATTTGTTCCAGATTCAAATATGATGCTTGCTATTTTATGGATAAGCCATGTGCACGTGTGTTACATAGCACAAACCGTCTTAGTTGGGTATGATTTCATATACTTTTCACTGTGTGTACACGTTGTTCTTCAAATAAATTTATTAAAGGCGAAAATTGCGGATACCCTTAACAACGCACAGGCAGACGTCTTGGATGAATTAAATGCTTGCATAAAACATCACCAGTTCTTATTTGGGTGAGTGAATAAACTGAAATATATGCGAATATAAAAAAAGTGTATTTTAATTGCCTATAGCTTCTTTGTATAAATATAATTAATTAATGTAGTATCTGTATTCTAGTGAAACAGATAAATATCTTTTACCAATATACTTCGAAAGCATAAATAATTGAATAAACAAACCCAAGTTGACGTCATTTACAATGATATGGCTAAATCCTTTTTTTCGCATTGATCACGGAAACCTCTTATCGAAACCTCAGTATCTAGGGTTCAGTAACTCGTTACTGAATTTATTTCAATGTTACTTTACTGATTGAGATTTCTTTTTCTTAGAATAATTTTCTGTCTAGTCGTCATTCCATGGCATCTGAAATACCACAGGGGTGTAATTTAGGATCGCCTTTATTTTATTTGTACTTTTCATTAAAAACCTACTAGATTCTATTATTGACCAGATATTTTTATTTGAAAATGAATATATTTTGTCAATTATAGTATCCAAAGTCGCTTGTGTGGACCTTCCGCATAGTTTGACCGGGATTTATGAATGGTATACTAGAAACGAGTATATTAAATACATTCAAATCCAAGATTATGCCTTACACCCGCAAAAAATTTCTGTTAGTGTATAATTACGAGGTTGCTTCTCTCCGTCTCCATAGATGTGATGCTGTAAAAGATTTTGGAGTGTATTTTGACTTTGAGTTTTCTTTTAATATCTGTTACCAACGTTGTTTCATCTGCATATAAGATGATGCGCTTTATATTACAAAATGTTAGGCAATTTAGGTACCCGTATTAAAAGCCTTACATATCTTTCTGGTCCACGCGAAGAGAATGGATCAACAGTGTGGAATCTTTATTACGAAGCCCAAAGAAGCTATACAATATGTGCAATGACGATTTTTGAAGTAACTTTGGTTCAGAAATTACTACCTTTACCTTGTTACTGTATTTAATTATAAACACTTAATTGTATAGTAATATAACAAATCATACACAGACTTTTAAACAGATATTGAAAAAAACATATTTCCCTATGTCGATATGAAGTAAAACTTTATATTATTAGTTAAGAGGGAGCGTTTTTATATTCGCGGAATTGGGGACAAGGGGTGGAAATAAAAAAACCAAATTATTTTTCCTTTTCAATATATTCACCTGCAAGACGGATACATTTTTCATATCTTTCAATTAATTTATTTATACCCTCATAAAAAAATAATTTCTCTTTATCTGCAAAATACGCCGAAACTGCCTCCTTGACTTCATCATCGGCAGTAAATTTTTTACCCCGCAGCTCTTTTTTCATTTTCGGAAACAGGTAATAATCACTCAGGGCCAGGTCTGGGGTGCAGGGTGGGTGATTCACAATTTCAAAGCCCACCTCATGCAGGGCAGCTAACGCAACGCGGCTCTTGTGGACGGGCGCGTTGTCGTGCAAAAGCAGAACACCTTTTGTCAATTTTCCCCGTCTTTTCTCTTTAATGGCTTCTTTTAGTCGCTCTAATATTGAAGCGTAATATTCTCCGGTTGTAGAAACACCTTTATCTTTATAATCAATCAACAATATGCCTTCCGAGTCCCAAAATACCGTTGCCATGAGTTTCCCAGCTGATTGTGACACTTTAAATTTCTTGGGAAGTGCTGTGCCCTTTTTATGCCACTGCATGGAGTCTTGTTTGGACTCAGGTTCATAATGATGAACCCAAGTTTCGTCTCCAGTAACAATTCCACTCAATACACCATCCTTGTCTTCATTACAGAGGTCCAAAAATGCACGCGAACACTCTACGCGCTGTTGTTTTTGCAGCGGCGTGAGCATTCTCGGCACCCATCTTGCGCTGACCTTAGACATGCCGAGATGATCGTGTAGGATTTTAAAAATTGTTGTATCGGATACTCCAACCATTTCTGCGAGTTGTTTCTTCTTTAGTCGAGCATCTTCGAGTACAATTTGTTCAACTTTTTGGATAAGTGCTGGCGTGGTCACCTCAATGCTCCTGCCCGGCCTCAGGTCGTCTTCAAGGGATTCCCTTCCTTGTTTAAATAAACTATGCCACTTGTACACCATGGTTTTTCCTGGACAAGAGTCGCCGTAAACCAATGACATCTCACTCATTATGGTCGCGACTGGTTTTCCTTGCCTGGTAAGGGACTTTATAACGGCACGATATTCGATTTTTTTCCATATTTCACTTTTCACTCCTGATTATGTTACTTGGTTGACGATAGCTCAAAGACTAACTGTCTAATAACAATGAAACTTCGTATTTATACTAATCATGAGTCTCTGCACAGGCCACGCCCCCAATGCGCCTACTCACCCCTCTACATCCCGCTCATTCCGCGAATATAAAAACGCTCCCTCGTAGTATTGATAACCATTGTACATATGGAATAAGTATTATCTCTTGTTAAATTGTTCATAGTAGACATCAAAACCAAAATAACATAAATTTCAATTATTACAAGTTAAATTAAGGTTAAGTAGAGGTAGGGATCGGAAGAAAATGTTGAAAGATTTTAGATAATACAATAAATTTCAAAACAATGACTGTAAGAATAGGTTGAAACCACTTAGCTTCACAGAAAAGATATTTTTTAGATTAAATACGAGTTGACCTATTAGATAAATTTAAGAAATTCAACATTTACATGGGTAAGAAATACAATTCAAATAGAGTAATATATAATAATATATACATATAATAATAATGAGGAAATTCTAAATGCAAAAAGTTTAAAGAATTTCTATTATAAATAGTAGTATGAAAAGTTGGATATATGATAGGGAAAAAGTAGGGTTAAGGTAATACCGGTAAATTAGAATGTTTAATTTTAAAAATATATATTTTATGGGAATAAAAGAAAGTAGTTAATTATTATTAATAATAATCTTAAAAAGAATTAAAGCATTTAGAATGTAAAGTAAGATTATCACGCATGACTCATGCTCATTAATTTTTTGGACGAAATATATGGATTGGAAAAAGAACAGAGTTATTCTACTATATTTTACTCTGCTAATTCTTACTATAATATTTATAAATCTTGTAGATTTGTTACCGAAAATATTTTGTATTTATTACAGCAAATTTCGACATCGTGTAAGTTCCTTGATGTTCTTTTGATAAATAATAAGTAAAATAAAACACAAAATAAACCAATTATAAAGCTTGTCAGTATTGTAGCAGGTAGTACATCTTTTTACATTGACCGTAACTAGTTATGGACGCCATTTAGTTTTATTTTCTATTTCAGTATGTTTCTGCGTATGAAAAAGATCTACTCGGTGATGCTACTGTTTCATTACTTTCTTACTTTAACAAGTTCATGTACAATTCTTTTCTGGGTAAGTAACCAAGTGAAAATTTCTTATATTATAAACGCATATAGGTACGATTTGCCTGCTTAATATTTTGAAGAGTATTTAATATTATATACAGTCGCTAAATAGTATTATATTTAGTACATGTGATTTTAATAACTGAAAAATAAGGTTATTTAATAGATGTTTGCATTTAATCACTAAGGTTGATATATAACCCCTTTCCACATTAACTTTCGTAATTCTGTATACGCATTTCGACAACCAAGTTGTCATCATCAGCAGATAATTGCAAAGTGTCGCATCTGGTAAACTACGGCGAAAAATATCTGTACGAAAACAAACTCCGTACGCGATCCGCACCGTTGAGAACCAAAATGTGCACTCCACAACCACAGGCTCCACCAAATTCAACGATGTTTTCATTCTCTATATTTAACTTTTATGTTTTTGAAATTCTTTAGCTATTTTTCTTTCATTTAGCCGGTACAACGCTGATAATATACGTTTATTGTGTTTTTACATTGAAAATGATATTATCGAAAGTAATAGAGGACGGATTAATTTCTTACTTATTTACTTGCTGGTGCTACAGCCTGTAAAAGACCTTGTTCTGCTTTTGGGGTATCTACTTGCTGGTGCTAAAACCAGCCTTCCTGTAAAAGACCTTGATCTGCTTTTGGGGTACCTCAGTACTTGAAATGTCGCATTCACTTATTTCCGAATGTGTATGTATGTACTAGCTACTATCATTGCCACACGCCTCGATCTTTAGTTTATATATTTTTTATTTAGAATTCTCGTGTTTTATAACTTCATCAAAGCATCTTAACTTTGGCCTGCTCCTCTCTCTTACTGCCTGGATTTTACTCTCTAAAACCTTTTGGCCTTCCTATTAGTGGACATAATTTCCACATAACCTTGCCAAACTTAGCTCTTTTAATTGCTGTTGCTATACATGGTTCCCTATATTTTCTTCTTAATTTATTATTTGTTAATATCCTCAACAACCAATTTACTTTTTTTTGTCCGTATATTTTTTAATTTGTGCTCACTTTTCGTCATAAGCTACGGTTCAGGTGCATAAATTATAATTAATTTTATAATCGTTTATGTACTTTAGCGCTATTTTCCAGTAATAACATTTACAATCCCCTACTGAGCTCGCTCCACTCTCCTCGCTTAGATTTTTTTTTTATTAATTATGTAACCAAAGTATATAAAAGGTCTCAATAGTAGGCAAGTTCCTTCATTGAAAATAACATTTATTCCGATACTGTGGTATTCCTTGAAATGTATTTTAAAGTGTATACAATTCAAATACGTTCGTTAACTTTCTACTATGCTATCGCTTTAGGGACAGTAGTTTAGCAAATTATGCTATCAAATTAGCAACGATATTGTTCCTGTTTGGTGAATTTGCATTCTACACTTTCCCTGCTGAACGAGTCGCATCTGAGGTATGTTTATTAATAATTGTATATTGTGCGTGTGTAAATAAAATTTCTTTCCTAGTTGTCGAATTTGTCAGAGAGTGTGTACTGCTCTAAATGGTACAACAATACAATAGTTGCTCAGAAGTTAATGTTGTATGTAATGTTAAAGTCACAGCGCATTCACTATTTCTCTGGAGCAGGCTTTATAGATATGAACGCAAATGCATTTGGATCAGTAAGTAGTTTATTCTAATCAATTAACACGTTAACAATCTAAAATCAGAGTTTTCAGGTCGTTAGAAAAACCTTCTCTTTCTGTGCTATATTGCAAAATATTTTAAGAAAGTAAACACATTTTTTATATTTCTTGTAAATTGTAATAATTATAAATAGCAAATAAATTCAACTAATATTGTTGTAACTAATTTGTTCATTTATCCAGGTCCTTATACAGAATCTACTGCTATGCTAAATTGATTACTTTTTAAAATTACGAGGTTAGATAGAGTACCTTTTATTCGCAATTCCTTTGTGCTGCCTAAATCCTGTATTATGAGACAAAAGGTTTGTTTTCTATTGTTTGTACATATATATATATATATATATATATAAAGGATACATTTTTAATCCGTTGAAAAAATTAACACACCCATTAACAATATGCACAATATTCTTCCATTACATCTTTATCATGAATATATTATATTTATCATGGGTTTATATTTTAATATCCAGTTTATGTATAATTTCTTCTTAATTAGATAAAGCTTTTGTCTTTATAAAATAGACTTTTATTTCATGTTGACATAATTTATTCCTACTACTATCAATTACTGTTTCATAATATGCAATTCCATAACTTGTACACTCAAAATAAACAAGTCAGTCTGGTGATATTGTTTTAGTAAGGATCGTAGCAACTAGATATTTCATTTAAATTTATTACCTATTTTTGGCGGGTATCATCGCAATGCCGATCGCTCTTTCAATGTAAATTACTCGCTATACCAATACTACACTATTTCATAGGCTTTGAAACTATATCAAGAAGAGAGTCTAATGATTATAATGAGCGAAAGAAGTAATGAAATTGACATTATCGCATTAGAATACGTATGAATATGATGTGCTAAGGAAAACTGTTCGGAAAATTTTAAAAATACACGACTCTGACGAAGTATTTTGAATATAGACCACATCTATGAGATTGGCCATGCAAGGTGAATAGAGATTCACAATAACGGTGAATAGAATTTTATAATAATCATTTACAAGGCAATTGTTCTTATAATATAGTTTTTTCCCGATGAAAAAATCCTTTACAAAAAGTCGATTATTTAATTGGTATAACATGGTATATGTTTAAGGAATAACTTTAGAGATAATTTTGAAGTAAATGTCTGATTAAGCAGAACTAAGATAAGTAGGATTTCAAATAGTTAATGAAATATTATTTCAAGGATAACTTAATTTTGCGCAGATTAGTATAGAAAATTAACTTAGAAATGTACAGTTAGCTAGGTCGCAAAACTTATAGGTCAGAGTATTTAACATCATTAAATTTTTTACATGGCATTTCTTAGACGAAAAAGATTGCACGTAATAAATGAAAGGGATTATAAAATCGGTTAACAGTTCCAATAATAGAAATATATTGGAAATATTTACGCAGAATGTGGAGCTTTTAGACAAGATCGAGTTATGAAAACAAGAAACGATAGTGGATGTATCATAAAACATAACGACGTGATAGACGTATGCAGACAATGGCATAAAACATCAGAAATAATAGAAAATATTACAGGCGCGTATACAAATCTAGCACAACCAGAATACATGATGCGACCTGATGATATCTGTAAAACAATACATAAAGATCTTGTTGAAGAATATACAAATTAATCGATACAATTGTGTCGTGATATAAACACGAACTACAATGCGTATTCTTGCTGTATCACAATAGATGAAAAGATTTCCCAATAATTGTAACTCAATGTGCTCAAAGTTTCTCAGCGAAGGAAAACGTGCATATAGAAATATTTCTGTATAATGTACGAGGTATAATAATTAAATAACAAGACTAGTGTGAGAAATGTTATTTATTGCAAATAAACTTATATTTAACTTTTATTCCCTTCAACATATTCTCCTCCTCTATTTGTACACCCCGTATACGTGTTTTCTATTGTTCAAAACAATGCTATAGTTCATCAGTTGTCAGCCTCTTCAACAAGTCTGCTATGTTTGCTTTCACATGTTCAACAAACTGAAAACGTGCACTTTAACTTTGGACACAGGTAGAAGTCACGTTGTGAGAGATCTGGCGAATACGGAGAATGATCAAATAGGGCACTGTAGCTGGTACGTTGCACAAACTTTTATCATGTTTAATTAATCATGCAAAATGTGTCCTTTTGTTTCTTTGTTAATGTTTACCATATCGGCAATCATGTGAACGCTCAGATGTCGGTCTTCCCAAACAATTTAATTAATTTTTTGAGCGCTCCTTTCAGTTCTTGCAGTGATAGGTCGACCAGGACATTCATTACACAAGTTTACAAATTCCTGTCAACTTTCGGATGAGGACAAATCTTGACGTTATTTGAGGTGCTGAATTCAAGTCCGGGTTTCGTTTTTCAAAATTGGTTCTAGTTTGTGAGTTCGCGCATGTTGGCAGCACTGTGCTATGATAATAACAGTCAGCTGTTGGCGTCGCTATTTAATTTGTATGTATATTTAAAGTTTTTTTTTGAATCCAAAACGTGTAAAAATGCAAAGACGGAATTGCAAAGTTGATTCAAAGTGTTTTTGTTATGTTTGCGGATATTATATGATCAGAAAAAGTGGCAAAGTTATTACTAATGTGATCAGAAATGCGTATTTTTATTATTTTGGTTTCTCTGTATCAAAAGCTCACAAGCCGTGAGTACCGAAATTGTTTTGTAACGAGTGTAGCACAATATTATACAAGTGGTCAAACGGTAAAAAAGTATGTTTTTCATTTTCATTGCCAATGTTAGGGAGAGAGCCGAAAAATCATGTAGATGATTATTACTTTTGTTTGACGAATGTCGTCGGTCTAAATGCAAAAAAACTAGCAAAACATAAATATCCTGAAGTATCATCAGTGTCCAACGCCCAACGAAGCAACAGCATGGGCATCATTTCAAGATGTTGTTCACAACTTTCTCGGTAACCGCAAATCCCCGGATTTAAAGAAGACAATCGACAGTTTGTTGCAAAATTATTGCAAGATTGGAGCTCGAATGTCTCTCAAAATACATTTTCTGCATTCCCATCTCGAATTTTTTCCTGAAAACTTGGCTGATACAAGCGACGAGCAAGGACAACGACTACACCAAGATTTGGCGAAAATCGAAAAACGATACCAAGAATTTTGAAACGAGGGCATGATGAGCGACTACTATTGGACTTTAATGCGTGAAACAGATCCCAAACAGTACAAGCGACTCAGTTCGATTGCTCTTCATTTCTAATTTAACACTTTTTAATGAATAAAATGGAGATTAATTGTCAAAAGTTGTAAAAAATGTGTTTACTTAATATCTCGAAAACTAGAACCAATATCAAAAAGCGGAGTGCAGATTCAGCGCCCCAAATAACATTAGAAACAGCTTTTGGTTGCTTAGATCCGAAACCGTGTATACTTGTGTTATCTTCGACCTCTTCTCGACTTTCAGAAAACCATTTGTGCTATTTAAAAACTCACGCACGTAACAAAACATTATCACCAGTCACCTTCCTTAACGTCTGTAAATATTCCGTTGCCAATTTTTTTAATTCGACAAGGAATTTCAGATTAATTCGCTGCTCGATTTTTGTGTCAACCATTATCATGGATCTACTAAGTAACACTGTCTTCTACAATTAAAGCTCGAAAGTGGACTAAAGCAGACAGAGAGATGGAATGACGAATTGTTGCTTGAGAAGCATCAAGATCAATGACATTCAAATTACAGCCTCGTCCGGTGCGGTTATGCGATGGCAAGAGCGCAGTCTCATTATATAATTGCCATACCTGGCATTCATCTGATTTAACGCCGTGTGGACATAGTTTTTAGTAGACTGAAGAGACAAACCCAAATTCGAAATCTTCTCTGACGGCTATGCCGAAAATCGAGTTTCAGAATTGCAAGAGAAGTTGAAAATCGTATTGAAACAAGTGTATTGATTCTGATGGAAAATACCTCGACGAAGAATAAATAAATTAGAAAGAAGGACAAATACTTTACATTTTATTTAAGAAACCCCATTTCTCTGATTAGATTAGTTTCTGAATATGATTTGACAAGATAAAGTCTACATATTTGCAAGATTCTGTTCCAATTAAAACGAAACACTCCAATTTTATGTAGAGAGAAGAAAGTTCTAATTATGATAGTTGTTTTGGAATATTGAACCAACTTCGAGAAATTTTATGCATTCGCCAGTAATTATT
The DNA here is from genome assembly GCA_031893035.1 of Dermolepida albohirtum. Taxonomy (NCBI): domain Eukaryota; kingdom Metazoa; phylum Arthropoda; class Insecta; order Coleoptera; family Scarabaeidae; genus Dermolepida; species Dermolepida albohirtum. Next base: position 90,656 of record JAVIWB010006001.1, read on the forward strand.
AAACAATTTAAAACCGCAGTAAGCTACTTAATACATAATCTATCCTCATATGATAATATTTAACTGAGCACACAATGCATTGGACCATTTATTAAATAACATGTATGAGGTTTGAAACAAAAAATAGCTTCTTCGAAGATGTTAACATATTAAATATAGTAAGTATCGTTCCATTGCTAAAGTAATACTAGACAGCACACAATAAATATCACTGGCGTGTCCTAAGCTTAAAATTTTTAGGGCTATTAATGTTTATTTCAATGTGTCAATTCTATAAGAATTCGTGTATTTCTACATTTCAAATTTAAATATAATTTTATTCACACTGCAAAATGTATTACTAGGATATGTTTCTACTTATTATATCAAATAAAAGGATATCTCAAAAGTGTTGTTGTGTTATAGCAAGTAATAATGCAAATTAATGAAAAAACTAATAAATTTTAGATTTACATAAACTTATCAGTTCGAATGTCGGTACCGAAAAAAATATAATTTCAATTTGATAACACTAATTCCGATGTATCGATCCTTTCATCTTTTAGTAACTCTAATTAGAGACAATCAGTTTCCTCTTTCGCTGTATAAAATACCTAAAACTACGAAAGTATTTAACGCAATTAAATAATCAACTTCGGCCTTCGCTGTATGAAATAACAACCTATAATTACGAAGACATAGTTTACCGTTTTGGATTTTTCGTATAGTAGGAAGTCGGTGGTGATAGGGTAGACATGGAAAATTTAACAAAAACTAAAATGTTGGGAATAAGCACATATTTACTGCATATCATATACGAAACTGAACACCATACATCTCTACCGTTATTATTATTTCGAGTTTTCAACTGTTGTGTAATGGTGTTAGTATTAGTATATGTGTTCGTTAATTTCTTTATGGTGAAAGGCGAATATTACGTCAAAACTCTACAAAGTTTATTTCAAGTTTCTCACGTAAGAGTGCCCTTAATAAATACACTGTCTTCATGAATATAATTTCAGATATTGCTAAAATATCTATTCTTTATATATTATAAGTCGGATATAGAAAAAATATTAGAGGATATAACGCAACGATTTTGGGATTATAGAAAATTCGATAAAAGTATTATGAAAACCACAGAGAGATATTATAAAATTGTAGAAAATACACAAAAAACAATGATTTACGCCACATGCGTTCTTGGAATCGCTTATTTTTCGTGGTTTCTTTTTGATCCTACGCACGTATTTCTTCTGGAAATATATATTCCCGAATCATATACTATGGGCGCCCTACTCTCAATGTCTCCTTTTTACTACACCTACATTGGAATTACAATTATGCTAGGTTTCGATGTTATATATTTTGGCCTCTGCATTCACGTTGTACTACAAGTAAAACTGTTAAAAAGCAAATTGAAGGAAATTTTAACAAATTTTAGCGGAAATGTTATTTTGGAAGTAAGCCAATGCTTGGAACATCAACAATTCCTGTTCGCGTAAGTGCTATTAATTTATTCTGAATTCAATCTGTCTATTAAAGTAAATTCAAGTATAAATATACCAAGGTTGCAACTAATATTGCCTTCGTTAAAGAAACAAAAAATATACAATCGCGTTGCAAATGTAAATGAATACTTATATTATAAATGGAAGTATACTAAGGTTCCAAATTCAATACATTTTCCTTAAATTGGAAAGTTTACTACTTGCGTAATATAAAAGTTACAAACTTAATCTATTATTTTGATTCCCAACGAAGTAAATAAAAGTAACGAAAATGAAATTTTTAATAGAAATATGTAAAAACAAATTCCGTAAGATCAATAAATTTATAGATAAATATTAATTAACAAAATCAGAACTCACGGAAAAAGTTTAGATTATAAAATGCTATAAGTATGTGATTCGAAGTATGCCCTTATAAATTATAAGCAAGTGATATACTAAGCTTTACTTTTTATATTTCCGTTTACTTTCATAATTGCACTTAACTACATTGTGTATGTAATAAAATAATGTATAATCTTTAATTCTTAGAAAATATCTCAAAATTCTATTTGATAACAAGGGACACTGATACCTCTAAACTTCGCAATCGTATGCCAAATTAAAGAATTTAACCAATTGAGCGTCAAGTATACTTGGCTTTTAAGAATTGATCCTTGAGGGGTAATTATGTTATTTTTCTTACATGCTTTACGTTTAATGGTAAACAAGAAAATTATTTGATGATTTTTCGATATAAATTTGGTGAAGTATGGCATAACTTCAGAGCAAGTCGTCCTCGGACCTTCACTTCTTTTAAATGTGTTACATATGTTCAGTCTGATTATGATCCAGTAAAAAAACAATTATTAGCCAATAAATCTTCTTTCAAAGCGTTTATTTACAATTCTTTCATGTTTTTGCACCTGGAAATATTAATTGGAAATAATAAATGGACTTGTAATGCGTTATATTATTCACGAATAGATCGTAAATAAAATGAAGGTTTTCTCTATATCTATTTACCTGGATAAAATTAAGTGGACACTTCAGCGTAACAGAATTTAGAGGTAATTGTGCTGAAAATACCGTTCATAAATTCAGTTGCTTTAATTCGTATAAGATACTGATATATTAGATAAATTTACAAATTTACGTACAAACATCACGGCTTCTCGAAAAGAAATTTATATTCGGTTGCGTAATAAAATTATTAAAAATGGAGAAAAGGACCTAAGTGTACATGAAACTGCAGTGAAGTACGGATATTAAAAAGGTGCACTTCAAATCATATGGCAAAAATTTATAGCAAAAGGTATAGTAGAGAAATTAAAGAATAGAGGTTGAAAAGGACGACCTATTTAGAGAGAAGATGCACTAATTTTACGACAAATAAAAAATAATACTGCAGTTTCTTCCCAAAAATTAAACATTTGTTAGAATATTGCGCGTATATTGAGATGATTTTAAAGCCTGTACACCTTGACAGAAACCATGCGACTAACATCGTTAATAAAACTAAGAGCCTAAGTTTTACTAAAGAATTTATAAATATACCAATATCGTTTTGGAAAACAGTTGTATGGGGTGATGAAAATAAATTTACTGGCAAGAAAACAAAGAGCAAAGTGTCGAGAAAACCGTGCACTGACTAAAAAGATAAATACAATATGAAAACCATGAAATTCAATAGTGTAACGACGACAATATGTAGTTGTCTTTCGTGGTATGGTGCAGGAGAAAGTTGGTTCGAATTGAAGGATTTATCAAACCGTCGTTTCTTATAGAAATGACTGATGAAAATTTAAATGAATCTATGGTGAAAATGAGTGCAGAAAATAAATTTCTGTTCCAACAGGACGACAACCCGAAACATACTTCTATGCAAATAAGAAATTTTTCCCAGAAAATAGTACAGTTATTGGAATAGCCACCTCAATAGCTGGATTTCAATCCATTTAAAAATTTGTGGACACTTAAACTTAAAAGTCCAAATTTTAAATAGGGAAAACAAAGAACGATTTTATAAACGCTACAGGATTTCTGGCAAAAATTGACACTGAGTTACTCAAGAACTTAACAGACGGCATCCAACATCCTTTTCTGGCTGCCTTATGAGGTATCAGAATACGTTTGTTTATGTTTATATTTTTATTGTACTCGTGTTTTATTTTAGAATTTCTTATACCGCTTTCCTCATACTTCAGTATTTCAGTATATTTTTAAATTCGTCTGTTTAACGTTTTACTCTAATAGAATAGCATATGGTTTTATAATTTGTTATATATAATTAAAATTTAAAGTTTATTCATATATCGCAGTGTTCAGTCAATTTTGTCGCTTATTATTATATAAAAGGTTTTCCAATAAGGACTTGGCAAATTTTTTTCAAAACAAAATGCAGACCATTTAAGATATTTCAAAAACTTTATTATCGGGTTGAAGTACAATCAAAATATTTATGAATGGAACTCGACTTCGTTCATATGGCCACCGCGGGCACGTTTGCAGCGGTCGATTCGGTGGACCCAATTTTCGATGACTCGGCCACACAATTCGGCCGAAACGGCTGCTATTTGGCGTTCAATGTTGGCTCTGAGCTCTTCCAACGTTGTCGGCTTGTTGGCATAGACCAATGACTTGACGTAGCCCCAAAGAAAAAAGTCTAGAGGCGTTAAATCGCACGAACGAGGCGGCTAATCGACTGGTCCATTTCTTGAGATAACACGCTCATCAAATTTACTCTTCAATAAAGCGATTGTAACGTGTGCTGTGTGGCTTGTGGCACCGTCCTGCTTAAACCACATGTTGTCCAAGTCCATATCTTCCAATTCGGGCCAAAAATAATCCGTAATCATGGCGTGATAACGATTACCATTCACAGTAACGTGACGATCATTATCGTCGACGAAAAAATATGGCCCTATGACGCCGCCGGCATGTAAACCGCACCAAACAGTTATTTTCTGTGGATGAAGTGATGTTTCATGAAGCACATGTGGATTTTCACCCGACCAATAACGCATAATTTGCTTATTGACGAACCCATTGAGCCAAAAATGAGCTTCGTCACTGAAAATGATTTTGCGATGAAATTGATCATCTTGGCGCATCTCTTCCAGAGCCCAATCGGAGAACGTACGTCGCTTCAAATGGTCCATCGGCTTCAATTCTTGAGTCAGCTTGATCTTGCATGGGTGTAAGCCAAGATCCTTACGCAAAATTCGCCATAAAGTGGTCTGGGCCATGCTCAACTCTTGAGAACGCCGTGGAATTGACTGATTTGGATTATTTGCTACGGATGTTTCAACGGCAGCGATATTTTCGACACTTCGACCAACCCGTTGTCTCACTGGCACGGCAACATCACACAACGAATATGTAGACTCAAATTTTTGCACTAAACTTGTTACTGCCTGTCTACTAGGGCGAGAATTACGACCGAAAATCGGAGTTAAGGCTCTTAAAGTAGCGGTCACCGACTCCGAATTTCTGTAGTAAATTTTTATAGTTTGCAGACGTTGTTTGTTCGTGTACTTTACCATAATGAAAATGTTAAGTTTACTGAATAAATTGACAGTGACAGTTCGATGATTAGTGATTCTCAAATTGAATTAAAAGTTGTCAACTCCCTGTTGGAAAACCCTTTACATATATTCTAAGAAAATATTCGCTTTTCTTGATATTTGTCATTGAATTATTTGTATATGTACGTCAAAACGGCGTCTTTAAAATTAGGAAGATATACAATTTTTATTCTATGTATTTCACAGCACTTTTATTTAATTTCAATTTGTTTCAGTATATTTTTGAAAATGAGGAAGATTTATTCTGCAATGTTATTCTTCCACTACTTCGTAACAATTATCACCACTTCTACTGTGCTGTTTGAAGTTCTCAACGGGCAAGTAATAAGAATAGAATTATTACACTTAAGCATGAATTACAAACTTAATTAACCCCATTGAATTGATTTTTCAAGACCCTCTAAGCAAAGTATTTAACTACCGTTGGAAACTAAATTCTCTCTACTCTTGAGCATCTGAAAATTGTCTGTCAAGTGATACTAGATTGTAGATTTAGAAAACATATATTGTTTTACATTTTGATTTCTTCCTCCATGCGCAGCCAAGGACATATAATTTCACTCTCCTAGTCCCCCTGTTCCCAATGAGCAAGAACTCAGGTCCTGCCTAGCTGTACGAAAAATTGCCATCAACGCCATACTTATGGCGTTGATGGCAATTTAATAATTAACGTTACAATATATTAATATCGGTCTACAATGATAAAATTAACTATCAAATCATGTACCAACCACCTGCCAAGAATTCGATACGCAATTTAATAATTAACGTTACAATATATTAATATCGGTCTACAATAAATTGAACTAGCTGCAATATATAAATATATTAAAATTAACTATCAAATCATGACTGCTGTACCAACCACCTGCCAAGAATTCGATACGACGAATTCAATATTTCTCAGGCTATATATGTACGTCTCTTTAACGTCTACATCTTCAATTCTCGATGGTAGACTCACTTGAACGTAAATGTCTTCTTCGTACGGTAAAGGAGTATGTGTCCTCCTCACTATGAAAGGTTGCGTTTAGACATGTTCTTCTTTAGTTTAAAGCTCGCTCATATTTTAATTACTAATTATATATTACTTTCAGTCATACAAATGTAACAAACTACATTATCAAGTCAGGATTGGTATTTTTCTACACCATTCAATTCGCATTCTACGTGTTTCCAGCTGAGTTAGTGGCTCATGAAGTAATTTCTTATAAATTATATACTCGTTACAAATATTAAGTTACTATTAATATTTCTTTACGCGTTTTAGTTACTATTAATATTTCAGAGATACCCGTTACTATATATATGTCACGATGGTACAGCACTTTGGTAAAAACTCAAAAAATAATGCTGTATATGATTATGTGTTCTCAGAGGGTGCACTACTTTTCCGGGGCTGGGTTAATAGACATAAACGTGGATGCATTTGGATCTGTAAATGAATTCTAAATCAATATTATATAATATAATTTTGCTTTTAAAATTTCAGGTTGTGCGCAAAATATTTTCCTTCTGTGCGATTATGCAAAATGTTTTAAACAATTAAATTGAAAGTATAACAAAAGTTAATATTTCACACTGATTACATTTTACAATTTTGTAGTAGTTATTGTATATGTACATTTTTTTGGGCATTATAGAAAAACGAGATGAAATAAATTTTCGTTTAAAATTAATTGAATTTTGGTGAAGAAATGCAACACGACTTTAGTAGTTTCTATAGCGTATACGTAACCAAACAACTTTTTTTAAACTATTAAAAATGATTTAGAGAAGTATGTAGGAACGTCAACATCAATATACGAGGGTAGTTTGACAAGTAGTAAGAATGGAAAAGAAATTTTTTTTAGAATTTTTTAAATACAAAATAATTTTTATTTTTCAATATATTCTCCTAAAATAGCGATACATTTATTCCAACGGTGCTCCAATGCCCTTATGCCATCTCTACAATGCTATTCCGGAAGGCTAGCAAAATACTCATTTACGAAGATAATAAAGCTCGTCGCTAGACGAAAATTTCTTTCCACCTAGTGCCGTTTTCAACTTTGGAAAACGGTGGAAGTCGGAAGGAGCTAAATTCGGCGAATAAGGTGCATGCGGTACTGATTGGAAATGCAACTCGTGGATGTTGGACATCGCAACTGTGCTGGTATGCGAGGGAGCGTTGTCTTGGTGAAACAGAACCTTTTTCTTTGCCATTCCTGGACGTTTAGCACGAATCTCAACATTTAATTTTTATAGAAGTTCCGCATAATACTGTCCGTTTATTGTGGCACCTTTCTGAAGGTAATCAATGAGCAAAATGGCCTTTGAATCCCAAAAAATTGATGCCATCACCTTGTTTGCCGATAGAGCGGTTTTCGCTTTCTTTGGAGGTGCATATACACGTTCTAACCATTGTTTCGACTGTTGTTTAATTTCGGGTGTACTGTAGTGTATCCAAGTTTCATCGCAAGTAACAAATCGCCTACAAAAATTAACCGGATTCCGCTTATAAAGGTCCAAACACTCATTAGAAATGCGCAAACGAGTGAACTTTTGATCAGTCGTAAGCAATCGCGGTACCCATCTTGCCGAAAGTTTGGAAAGACCCAATTCTTTCGTTAAAATGTGGTGTACGCGTTCTGTTGAAATGCTTACCATGTCTGCCATCTCTCTCACTTTGAGTCGCCGATCTTGCGTAATAATATTATGGATTTTTATAATCATTTCCTTAGAAGTCACGATTTTGAGTGCTCCAGAGCGCGTTTCATCAACACAGCTTGTTCTACCACGTTTAAATTCATTTACCCATCTACTTATTGTGGCGGATGATGGAGCAGATTCACCTAATGTTTTCCGTAACTAATCTTTTATTTCGGTAGCTTTCATACCCTTAATTACGAAGTATTAAATCACCTCACGATACTCTGCTTTTTCCATTTTAACAAAACGACGTGTTGTTTCTTTTTCGATCAGCTGTCAAAAATAAACTAATCAACCGATTTATGCAAATATCGGAATTTAAACATATAAATAGGCAACCTAAATTACAGTGCATTTGTTTTACCAATTAGAGCGCCACCTATGTGTCAGTCTCACTACTTGTCAAACTATCCTTGTAAAGCAGTTGTTCCTGTCCCATACTACTATCTAAGGAAATCACTAAAACGTACATGTAGGCATCCAAATATTACAATATTACATATCAGCACTAAATTTCATACTAATTTTAAATACAAATGGAACATTAAACTTCACAACCATGTACTCGTAGTGGAGTACAGGAAGCTTCAACTCGATAAAAGGAGAATAAAAGGTACATAAGTATCATACATAAAAGTAATACGTGTACAAATCTTAAAACGTATAGTAGCTCATTTGAATCAAGAATTTCTTAATAATATTATTGAAACTTATATATGTCATCGATTTACTACTATATTTTAGGATTTTAAGGTATATGTATTATTATCTCCTATCTTGGTATGAAATGCGTTAAGGAGTTATACGTCTACTTAATTAATCTAAATAAACAATAAAGATATAATTTCATAGAAAATACCTTTTTTCAAGTAATGAATAGTAAATTTATTATTTTAATGAACTTCAAAATTGAACTTTGTACCGATTTTGGATCACCGTCAATCCAAATATATGGACAGGGCAGGGAAATAAACGCAATTTCAAACCGCGAACCGTGCTTTTGTTTACTTTTATTCTACAGGCTTGTTATTCTACTGTCATACATATTCCAGAACTGTTTCTTTATTCGTATGTAATTTTTCCCCACTTTGCTCATACTTATGTTAGATAAACGTCAAGTAAATATATAGAAAATTAAGGCAAATAATCATTATTAATGCTATGAATTCTTAAAGGAAAAAAAACATTATATTGGAGCATATGTATATTGGATGACATTTTAATGTACCACTTTTATGTGGATATTTATAAAAAAGAAGATTTGCTGCCCGTTTTCTCTGTCGAAAATTTCCTTTACACAAGACAATACAGAATTTATCTGCATAGTTCGTATTTCCCTGTTAGCATTTTAAGCAACAATTAAAACAAACTGTTCGAAGCTATTTTTGTTAGTTGTTTCTTGGACTAGCTAATTTATTGTATTTTTGATATTCTAATTATGTCGTTTCCAATTTTTGTTATGTTAATTATCTAACCCTTTATTTGACAAACTTTTAGATTTCCTTCAGCTAGTTATTAAATTAATTGAATTATTGTAATATTTTTTTCTGCGTTGTTTGTATTAATTTTATATCGTTATAATAATTGCCCAAACTTATATTAATTTTATTTTTTGAATAATTTAAAATTATGATTGACATGTCATATTTATTTTGTTTGTGTCCTATAATTAGGTACATCCTATTCGACATTAAAAGACTATTATTATTATTGATATTAGCTCTTTTATTATATAATCTGCAGCCGATACAAAAGCGACCTTTGTGCTAAATGCAGTATCCTTGAACACTAGATATATTGTCTGGGCGTATATTAGAACCATTAAAATTTCTCTTTTAGGAAAGAGTATCCTTAGAAGAATCGCGATATTTTAGGTAATAAATAAGTTTTAGATCTGTTTTTCTAATACAAAAATTCTTTTAACTTTAGACAATAATTCACTTGTATAATGCCGCCAACATATAAGTCACACAAAGTAAGCATAATAAAATGTAATTGAAACTCGGATGCTATAATATTTCCTATGCTGTTTTAAGGAAAATTATGTTTTAATTAAATTATTACATAAAAATCAATGTGACATTTGCGGTTTCTCCTAAATAAGATCTAATAATTTAATTCAAAATGCAATAAAGAAGTAAATTTTAAATTTTGTAAATTTAACGATTTAAGCTGCAACAACAACCATAGATTAATTAATATCTGTTTCCAACAAATTATTATTAACACCTATACGCTTGCTAGGCATGTGAAAGCATCGAAGTATTTACCGACTTCAAAGATAGGGCCTTTTAAGGGAGATATCTATGCGTTTATTATTAGTGTGTAGCGTATTATTCGGCACATAAATAAGTATTTTCCAAAAACTTCTAAGTTTTAAATTTTATTAATGAAATGTGATCACAATATTGACGTTTTCAGTATTTCTGATGAATGTATCCGCTAATATATGTGGCTTAGTTATACAGATATGTATATTACATATGTATGTATATACATCAGTACATGAATATATTGATTTTTTCTAAAATTTCCAGACTATTATTACAAACATTAATTATTCATTTGATTGAGGGTAAACAACTTTCGATGTTTGTAATGTTGTACTTCGCTCAGTACGAAGCTGACACGAGCGAAATTGAGATGGAAAACCTATCTAAGATTAAGATGTTAACTTCAAACGCATTCTTGTTAAAAATAATATTTGAAACTCACCATCACACTTCCATAAAGCTCTTGCTTTTCCGATTGTTTAACTGCATTGTGCTAATAGTAGTAACAGCTTACATTATTGCTAATTTGTTTAAAGTTACAGGCGAATTTTATATCAAAACTTTACAAAGATTATTTCAACTTACTCACGTAAGATTATTCATAATAATGTTACAGTTTTTATGAAAAGAAATTTCAGGTACTGCTAAAGTATTTATTCTTTATGCGTTACAAGGGTCATATAGAAACAATATTAATTGATATAACCCAGCGATTTTGGAACTACAAACGATTTAATCGGGAAGTTATAAAAAACGTCGAAAGATATTACAGAATCGTAGGAAAGTTACAAAAGGCAATGGTTTCGGCAACAGAACTAATTTTCTTTAGTTATTTGCTATGGTTCCTTTTGGACGTCAAGCATGTATTTCCATTAGAAACTTACGTTCCTGATTCCTACGTTATGGATGCTGTATTATTAATATTTCAGCTTTATAGTGCATACGTTGCATTCGGTGTTGTACTAGGATTTGATATAATATATCTTTCATTATGTATGCATGTTGCATTGCAATTAAAGTTACTAAAAGAAAAATTGAAGCACGTGTTTAATAATTTAGGTCAAAATGTCTTTTTGGAAATAAATTACTGCATAGAACACCAACAGTTTTTGTTTGGGTAAGTACATTTAATTAAGTAATTTAAGTAAATGTCGTTCTTAAATGAAAGTTTGCCACTCTTAAAAGTATAAATGCACTCAATTAATAATTAGAACAAACTCTACTTGAAAATTATATATGTTATATTAAGACGCATAGCATACTAAAATTATAAATCCTAAGCTTTAATCAGTAGTAGCATAAGTAGTTCATATAGTGATAAAGACGAGCCCGATGCTGTTTCTAGAGAAGGATTAGCTTCTCAATAAGTATTGTGAATGCTAATATGGAAAATGAAACTCTAATTGGTTAATGGTATGTAAGTGAATGTTCTGCGAACCGTATTGTTTATTATTTGAAACGTTTAAAGTGTGTTAAATACAGTTAAAAATAAGTTTTCCCGGATCAGATTTCAGATAGTACATGAGTGTATTTTGTAAATATAACTATTTGTCCGAAACATTAATTCCATATTTGCTTTAATGAAATAATTATTTTCAAACAATTTCATTCAAAACTAAATATTTTTAGTCAATGTTTGCACTTATATTTACTACTATAACAAAAAGTATCCCAGCATACCCTTGAAGATTTGATTTTTGCATAAAATTCCTAATTCTCAAAACTGATTAGTATACATATAAGCACGAGTGCAACGTAGAAATTTTATAAAATGTATTAAATACAACGTTTGATAAATGTTCATGGCTCCTTTTGAATATAGAAATTCTTCTATAACTCCACGAGTGTTGTTTTTTCAGTGATTAATAATACGTTATTATAGTTGTTGGCTACATGAATTATCTCATGTAGCCAACAACTTATTCCTATTACTTCAGTCACTGATTTGGAACCAGCCCAAGGCGATAGTACTGAAAGGCGAAGTGTATAAAAAAGGAAATAATGAAAATATGACCGTGATTATTCACTATTAGATCTTTATTTTATCGGAGATGAGTCAAAACGCAAACCACTTTGTGTAGTGTTTCTTCTTTCCTGCCTACTTCAAACGCAGATGGTAAAAGTTTGTCAGATATCTTGTTTGAACCGTGTATGAAAGACAGGAATAAAATACTCGAAGGGAAGACGGAAAATATAATACACTTGTTCCTTAATCAAACAACGATTGCGAGTCATGTGGAAAGTAAACTTTTGAAAATAATAAAATTAAATTATTTAAATATTCAACTTGAGAAGTCAACCGTAACCATCACTACTACATAGCTTGTATATGCTAAATATATTTTTAAGAATGCCATTCAAGAGAATACATTATTTGCAAGCTAGTAGGAGAAATTATACGATCTTCTGACATGTAGTACCGTCCTGCTGGAAGAACATATTGCTGAGGTTCACATCTTCCAGTAGGGTCTATGAGAAGTTGGTCATCATCTGAGGATAGCGGTCATAACTAACAGTTATTCCTAAAAAATCAACTCCGAATTCATAACACATTTAATTCCTTCCCATTATTAGGCATCCACTAACACGCATTGGAAATTATTGACTTAAAACCCTAATTATTGGAAAATCCGAAATCTAGGAGAGGGCGAATCTGTGCTGACAACGACGCCTTTTATATCGAACTCTCATCTTATGAGTATATATCTGCATCGGGAGTCCCACAGGGTTCTAATAGGATGCTAGTATTAGAGAGGTAACGTCTCTAACACTAGCGTATTTCTCAATTGCCCCCTTTTATAATGCAGGTCTGAAAATAAGTGCCACGTGTGTTCAGATATTTCCCAAACTTTCCGATATACATATAAAGCTTATAAAAACGTACTATAAAAGAAATACGAATATGAGACAGACTCCCCATAAGCCGTATGAACAAAAATGTGTCGACCAAATGCGGCTCTTACAGACTTAGAAATGACAAATACAAGCGAAAAATTAATTAGGAGGCTATTAAAAATATTAGTAATAAAAAAAGAAAAGCTAAAACCGCGTTCGATGTTATTAAAATGAAGGAATCTATAAAGAAAATATGGTCAGATAAAACTGAATTTAATTGTATAGCACGTAACAAATTTTTATATCTTTCTGTAGTTAAACGGAATCTCATACTTGGTAAGTCATTATATTGCATATGTTTACAAACTACTGAAGCAGAAAAATAGTATAATTTAATAGCAAAAGAAAATGGAATTAAATTTGGGCAGTTACGCTTTTAAGTAGCCTATTTTTCTCCACTCTGAAAAACGTATGTCTTTACTTTTTGATATGACTTAGTTTCTGTGATTTAGTGCAGGATATTTCATTGATGGTCGAACTCGACTCACAGCAAGATATTCTTTTGTAGACATTTAATGATTCTAATTGCATTTATTACATCTTCTAGATTATTTTTAAAGATGAAGGACATATATTCAGTGATGTTACTCTTCCACTATTTTGTAACATTAATCACGAATTGTACTATACTATTCGAAATTCTTACTGGGTAAGTAAAAAGGAAACTGAAGCTTTGGTACTTAATTCCATAAGTTATTTTGACACGTATTTTAAATTAAATTAGACCACTGAAATTTTTGAACAGTTAGATAACAGTTTGCTGTTAGCCTAAATAATCAAGTAAAATTTAATATGTCATGATGTCAATAATTATATATAAACATGCAATTAAGTTTTCCACGATGGGAAATTTAATAAAAATTATATTATTTTCTTCTGCTATACCATCGTTAATTAAATACACAGAAATTAATTAAAAATTTCTGCGCTGGAGAAGGACTCGAACCTCTATCTGCCGTTTTCTAGACGACTGATTTACCAATTAAGCCACCAGGCAATGTAACTTCGAGTCCTTTAACACGCCGTAAATGGTATTATGGGACAATTAATATTTATGTAAAACCCGCAGTCAGGTTATTATTGATGTAAATAATTATATATAAAGATATAATTAAGTTTTTCACGATGGGAAATTTAATGAAAATTATATTAATTTGTGCTATTCCATCGTTAATTAAATACTCTGCCTGGTGGCTTAATTGGTAAAGCAGTCGTCCAGAAAACGGCAAATAGATGTTCGAGTCCTTCTCCAGCGCAGAAATTTTTAATTAATTTCTGTGTATTTAATTAACGATGGAATAGCAGAAAATAATATAATTTTCTTTAATATGTCATATATATATATATATATATCACAATTTACTTAGGAGCAATTCGTAATAAAGAAATTACGAGATTCGTCGCTGTAAATGTGTTATTCTGGAAATGTCTATTTAAAATAAATCCAAAACCAAATATTTGAGCATAGGAGGTCAACATACAGAACAATATTGGAATAAAAAACAAATTTTATGACGTATGAGGTTGTTATATATAAGTTAAACAAAATTAAAAGAATTGAAATCGTTGAAAGAACAAAAATATTGAAGACATGCCAAATATATAAAATTGATATTTATTGGTTAAATTGAGAAATATAATGGAATAAAAGCATTAGCCTTTTTTTAGGTGTAGTAGTGAAGACAGTAAAGAAACAGTGTCATTACAGAGAATCAATTGTTACTTCTCATAAACAACGAACCGAGAGACTCATTTTTGTCCAACCCCTTTCCTTACGTTACTAATTCCTTTAAGACTTTTTCACTATATTCATATTTTCGTTATTATAAGTAACGGGTGTTTTTTTTAGAGGTATAGAACTTTGAAATGGAATAAAACAAATATGATTTTTTTTTAATTGACATGAAATTTCCTTTATTCGAAAGATAATCTTCTGGCATTATAATTTAAATATGACTTCTGGCATATGACCGCCACGGCTGGCTCGGACGTAGTCTAATCTGGAGGGCCAATTTTCGACGACTTTTTCCAACATTTGTGGCCGTATATCGGCAATAACGCGGCGAATGTTGTCCTCCAAGTGGTCAATCGTTTCGGGCTTATCGGCGTAGAATAGCGACTTCACATATCCCCACAGAAAATAGTCAAGCGGCTTTAAATAGCACGACCTTGGAGGCCAATTCACGGGTCCGAAACGTGAAACTATGCGGTTACCAAACGTTTCCTTCAATAAATCAATTGTGGCACGAGCTGTGTGACATGTTGCGCCGTCTTGATGAAACCACAACTCCTGCACATCATGATTATTCAATTGAAGTACGAAAAAGTCAGTAATCATGGCTCTATAGCGGTCACCATTGACTGTAACGTTCTGGCCAGCTTCGTTTTTAAAGAAGTACGGACCAATTATTCCACCAGCCCATAAAGCACACCAAACAGTCAGTTTTTCTGGATATAACGGTTTCTCAACATACACTTGAGGTTTATCATGACTCCAAATACGGCAGTTTTGTTTATTGACGTATCCATTCAACCAAAAGTGAGCTTCATCGCTAAACAAAATTCGATTATGAAAATCGGGATCAACGGCGATCTTGTTTTGGGCCCATTCACCGAATCTACGCCTTGCTAGGTGATAGTGTGGCTTCAATTCTTGCACGAGTTGGATTTTGTAAGCACGCAAACCTAGATCTTTCCGCAAAATCTTCCATAAAGTGGATGGACACATATCCAATTCCTGTGCACGATGGCGGATAGACTGATTCGGGTCTTCCTCTACGCTACGCTCTACAGCTGCAATGACTTCTTCTGTACGCACTGGACGACGTCTCTCTGGATGCGTGTTATCATTTAGAGTATACGTGGTGCGAAAACGTTCCATAGTTAATCGAATTAATTGCTCTGATGGACGATTATGTTGACCGTAATATTGATGTAGTGCGCGATACGTATTTCGAACAGAACCATGATTTTCAAAATAAATTTGCACAATTTGCAAGCGTTGTTCAAGCGTCAGTCTATTCATGTTGAAATGACAAACCAAACTAAATATAAATCACTTAACAGCTGACAAAATGGCCGCCAGTTAAAAAAGTGTTGCCAACTTAAGTTCTATACCTCTAAAAAAAAACACCCGATACATAGTCGATGCATGCAATTATTTGTCCTTATTCTCACTTGGGGATTTGTAAAGGGGATCAAATATCTACTTTCTTCTCTATTCTATATTCCTTCACATTTTCGATTAATTATTTAATTGTATGAATCATTAACACAAGAGCTGTAGCTTTACAAATAATTGAACGAGAATAAAAGAATTAAAAAACAATCGTTCCTATATGAGACAGAACACCTTAAGTATATTTAAGTATGTGGTTTTTAGATATAGACCGAATTAAGTCAAAGTCAAGTAGAAAATGTTTTCTTTAGCTCAACATTTAATAAATTGGACTTCCATTCCAAGAATAATACAATAGGCTTTGCTTAATTATTGACTATTCACTTTCTGATTTTAATAAATTCTCACTTACTCTACTATGAATAGTATTCATCACCTGTCCATTGAGTAAAACATTTCATATTGCATGTTTAAAGTCCACTTTGAAACTAATCCTTTAATGAGATTTTTGATACTCTTACAATCCAATTTAATTGTGTTTAGTTTAATTATCTCCAGTTTTAGCTACTCGTCTGTATTATTTAATTTTTAACAAACTACTTCCCTTAAAAGAATCAGCTACTTCAAAATCGGAACAGCCCACATTTCTACTGTAGATATCGGTATATTTAGTGCTTTCGAAATATACTTTCTCTTGTTAGGTGATCCGAATATATGCAATGATTATAAAAGTGGCGTTCGAAACACGTTTTTTTAAATGCCTTTTACTCTATTACTTTGTTACTTACTAACTATTCTATGCTTTTCTTTCTTTTCCACTAATTTAGTAAAATAAAATTTTAAGGACAACTTATCTAGTTTTCCAATTTGTATCACTTTCTTTTTTTTTGAATATATGCTAGACGTTCGATGCTCGCGAATTAATGATTTTCTCATTGAAACGCTATAGTCTTTGCTATAACTATAGCTTCAACAAAGCTTTCACTCTAGTAGACGCAAAAAAGAAAGACCATGAATTAAGTCCGGATACTTCAGTTTAATGTCAGAACGCAGACGCACAGGTTAAAATTCAATATTTACGCGGCCAAAATAATTTTTCACTTATATCATTTCTGTATGATATTATATATCTCATATGAGTATTTATTTTGATTTAGTTAAGTTTATTTGGAAATTTAAGTAAAAAAAATCATATGGAACGCACATAAACATTTATTTAACCCAAAGAAACACACACAAAACAAATTATACAAAATTATTTCAATATTGCAAACACACAGAATAAAAAATAACGTACAGTGCTATTTAAAACAAATTCTGTAATTATTTCAACTAGATTAAAATATATAACAAAGTTCAAAACATATATAACTTATTTTATACATCAAATATATAAGAAATACTACATTGAATAAACATTATTCTCTAATTATTCATCTTGCTGCTCGTCATCTGAGTCTGGTTCGTTGTTGTTAGAATCTGCCGTCATTAGCATGTTTATAGTCCGCGGGCAAAATGTTCTTGGAATTGATCTCTTCTTAGGCCTCAGGCTGCTTATAAGTGGATCCAAACTCAGTAGTAATCTGTGGTATATAGTACATCAAGATTACACTGTTCGCTGGAAAACTTCCTGGCAAAGTTTTCGCGATATATACGGAAGTGTTTATTCCGGACCTCTATGTCTTCTTCTGATAGCTACCCTATTGGTAGCAAAGCGTTTTCTATTATAGTAGCACCATGTGTCAATATTTTATGCATGGTCGGAGTCATAGGGTGCCATTCATAAAGGCTTACGTATAATTTTGCCCTGTCTTTGGCATAACAGTCGTAATAAAGAAAATATTAACAACAGAAGGTCGAATAAAACAACAAAATTAATTAAAAGCTTTATGTTGAAAAAGGTCCACAATTTGGTCGGCTGCACTTTTCTGCAGCCAATTTTAGTGTCTTCTTTTGGTTCAAGGAATGTACTTTAATATAAAAAAGAATGATGGTCGTATCTCATCGATAAATACAACAAACTGACCTTTAAAATTGAAAATTACTTCAAAATTTGTCTAAAAAACACTATTTGCTTGAAACTACCAAATGATTTGAATTATGCATTCTGAAGAGGTAAAAAATAGTAAAAATAAAGAATCATACCTGGGTTATCGAAGTCTATCACTTTCATTTAAAAAACTAGCACAGAAAAAAAAATATAAACGTTGTAACTTTTGTTTGGTTTATAACGTTAAGCAACAAAAACCAGGGCACGGTCGTTTTTGTTGACGGTCAAGTTCAATTCAATTTTGGACGCTTAAATACTGAATTTTGACCTATATGAGACGGTTCATCGTATTGTTTCATAATAATTTGTATATCTGCAAATATATCTTTCGATGGAACGAATGAAATAGGGTGAATTTTCAAATATAAATGCTTAGAATATCAATACTGTTAGTGCTACTAGGATCGCTATCAAATCGAAAAATATCTAAAGAATCACTTAAAAGTTTCTTATACTCGCGATTAGGTATTTTCGAACTAGGGTCGTTTAACATTCCTAGCTTTTTTTCTTTTTTGAAATTTTAAAGTACTCACATTGTATTATTTTCAGTCATACAAATGCGATAAACTACATTATACAAAGTACAACGATATTATTTTATATCGCCCAGTATGCATTTTATGTTTTTCCAGCCGACTTAGTATCAAGTGAAGTAAGTATTTTTAATTCGTAAATGTTCTAGTAGTAATACTAGCTTCCTTGAAGTTTTCAGATTTGTCAAATGCAATGTACATGTCACGATGGTATGACAACTGTGTATCTGTACAAAAAATAATGCTGTACATGACTTTAAATTCTCAGCGAGTGCACTATTTTTCTGGAGCTGGTTTAATGGACGTTAACATTGAGTCATTTGGATCAGTAAGAAGATATAAATTATTAACGTAGATTATACAATTATCATTTTCTAATTTTTAGGTTGTGCGAAAAATGTTCTCTTTCTGTGCAGTAATTCAGAATCTTTTAAGTAAATAGACTTTGTATAAAATAAACATTATATATATATATATATATATATATATATATATATATATATATATATAAGTATATCCCGATTATTTCAATGAGCCTTCCTTCTAATTTATGAATAAATTTTATACTGTTTAATTGTCTTCATTTTTTTTTACTTTTCAAATAAATTGCACTTTAAAATGTATTGCCGAAGTAATATCAAAGGTGGTTAAACGCATTGGAAAAACTTGACTTTCAAGAAACCAACTCTTAATGGTAATGACTGATCGCCGCAAGTATACCTTCTGTAGGCTGGTTTTTTAAAGAAGACTGTGATGTCCAAGTATCCAGCCGATTCTCATACCTTAGAGAACATTGTTACAGGCAGCGTCTTAATATCACAAATATATTAAGAACATAAACAAGGTGGTCTTAAAATTCCAGACAAAAGGCCAGACAAAACTTCAAAATAAGTCTGAACAGATTCACAAGTTACTCACAACAAACACTTCGGGCTAGTGGAGGGAAGAGAAAAACTAAATGCCTAAAAATTAAAAGACTACGATTCGGATTTTTTTTTATTAACACAAATTCCTGAAAGTGTCTCCGTAGATCCGTTAATTGGTTTCAAAGTTTATTTCAATTATGCCAACACTACTCTTTAGATGTAGAACAGTTTTCCTCATATAAGACAATTTTTTCCTTATGGCGCATTCGATTACCTGAAACAGCTGAGGAAACATAGCTGATGCTTTAAATATTTAACAAATTCTATTCAGCTTGTGACATCACAGAAAACATTTAAAACGCTAAGCATTTCATCATGTAAATCACTACTTTTACTATTTCTTATTTTATGTGCCTACTGTCAAGTGCACGACATGGCGCACAGTTCTATTTTTTTTTATTCATAAAATTCTATATTTTTACTTAACCCAATATTCCTAATTTTTAGTCATTATTTGTATGGTCGAATCAAAAAGTGAAACTAGGAACCGCTTGTATAGCATTTTTACATTTAATCTCTGACTCGTATAATTTACCTGCTGTTCGTACACGTAACTTGTATAAAGTACATTTCAAGTGTTCAATCTTGTGTTATCATTTACATATAGCTCATATATCTCATATTACGCATATATTCATCACTCACGTTTGATACAACCTATTAAATATTACAAAAAGTTCCAAATATTTATTTTAAATATAAATATTTCAGACAATTTCTCACTTGACTGTGATTGCTAGTTTATTATAAATAGTTGTCGTCTAAATAATCACTCCCTGAATTAATTATTCATTTGATTCCAACTTTCTAAGGAGTTCTCGTAATTGCTAAGATATAACTTTCAGTTGTTCAGTTGTTCAGTACGCAAGCACGCCGTCAAGAGAGATGGATAACTTATATCGGATTCAAATGTTAAGGCTAGGCGGAGATCTACTAAAGTTAATAGATGAAGTTAAAAACTTTAGTTTAAAATTGCTTTTTCTGCGTATATTTAATTGTAGTGTGATGATATTGGTATTCATATATATATTTATGAATTTTTTCAATGTGAAAGATGAACTTTTTGTCAAAACTTTACAGTCGTTGATCCACATCACTCACGTGAGCATAGTTCGAATTGTTTCGTAATCATTACAGCAAGTTTTTGCAGATATTATTGAAATATCTATTCTTTATATATTACAAAGTGGAGATAGAAAAATTATTAGTGGAAATACCACTATATTTTTGGAATTCTAGAGCATTTAAGAAGAATATTGACAAAGCGACTCAAAGACTTTACAATATCGTTGAAAATATTCAAAGAACTATGATTTCTGTAACACTTCTTGCATCATGTACGTATTTTTTAACACCACTTTTGGACGAAAATCGTATATTTCTTCTTGAAACTTATATACCAAACTCAAATGCAGTCGACGCTTTAGTATTACTGGCTCACTTTTATTGCTTCTATCTTGGAATATCTATTGTACTTGGATATGACCTGATTTATTTCGCGCTGTGTATTCATATTGTATTACAAACAAGATTATTGAAGCAAAAATTAAAGGAGACATTCAGTGGTTTTAGAAATGGTTCTATCTTTGAAATATACAATTGTGTCCAACATCACCAGTTCCTTTTTTCGTAAGTACTATATTATTTTGCCGTTGGCTTCATACAACGAAAATTGTTTATTAAAATGTACTTTACTGTTTTGTGTTATACATTTACCGTAAATTTACGCCTACAATGCAGTATTAATTTGATAATATGTATGATGATATTAGATTAAAACAACGATTAGGTTTGCATGAAACTGTAATTGCAGAGTAGAAAATCAATTCTTATGATCTTTTTATGTATCAGATTGGTGGATACATAAGTTAGCGTTTTTGTGCTTTATGATGAGAGTGCCCTACAAAAACATTGTAAAGCGCATGTCAAAGTTATTTTAATAGCGTATAATTGTTTTTAACATGCTACAGTTTTTGAGTTTGTTCAAAAGTATTATCTGCTTCTGGGTTTCCAGGCTCGAACCGCGTCACTTGTACATCTGCTGACGTTTCGTACCCATTTGTTTGGGACATCTTCAGAGCTGAACTACTGCACTGAAACGTTGGCAGATATACAAGTGACGCGGTTACAGTCCGGAAAATCAGAAGCAGATAGCATGGACCACGACGGCGGAAGTCTACGTACCAGATTGTGCAAAGGTTGTTTTATATATGCTTGTTATAAATTCTTGTTGGTTGAATAGTAATTTCAATTTTTATTGTTTCTGTCATTTATTTTCTGCTGCTTACATTGTTTTGTCAATAAATGATGTATTCAAAATCATTCTTTTGTAAATTCATGCCTATAACTTGCAAAAATGTTTGTATTCATCTTTTGATGTAACATTTTGTCTTTCTTTAGTGAACAGTACTCTCAAAAAGTTTGAGATCTGAAATAAAAGTTTAGAAATGTCACAATAAAATAACGGGAAATTATTTAAAGTTATTTCCAACTTTTGCTTTGAAGATTACTATGGCGTAATTTGTAAACAAATGTTATTTATTATTGTAATAAATTTGTGAATTTAAATGTTATCCTGTTACTTCCACTCATGCATAATTTTGTAAATTTCATAATCATATGTAAGCACATATTAAAAACATTTTAGTCGAATAAATAAATGTATTATTTTAGTTTGTTCTTGCGCATGAAGGAAATTTATTCGGTGATGCTATTATTTCACTACTTTGTTACCTTAATAACTACATGTAGTGTTCTATTTGAAGTCCTTAGTGGGTAAGTCATAGCGTTAATATAAAAAATTTAATACACATTGAACTATAATATGTATGTGAAGTACAAGTTTAGAACGCATAGACTTTGAGGGTGGAAATTAAAATAAGAAAAGTATTAGAAATATATAAGGTAGAACAATTCTAGAATCGCACAGTAAACTTTACGCTGGCTATTGAGTTTTCGATTTTTTGTATTTCGTCGTGAACATATTAACGCTTCGTGCAGCCTCTTTTTGTAATAATCGATTCTATT
>JAVIWB010006002.1:0-114141 GCA_031893035.1 Dermolepida albohirtum
AAAGGTCATCTCGAAGTGTCTCCAAAAAGATGATCGCGACATTTGTCTCCAAAGCAGGTCATGCAGTAACAATTCCTCTACAACATCAAAGAACTGTTACTGCCGATTAGTATACAACAAGATGATTGAATTTTTAACGCAACAAAACGTCGAATTGTCCAACCATCCTCCGTACAGTCCGGATCTAAGTCCAAACGATTTCTTTACATTTCCGAAAATTAAGAATGGACTGCGTGGTCAAAGGTTCCAGTCGTCAAAAGCAACAGTCGATGCCTTCAAAAACGCAATTTTGACTGTACCAACAAAGAGTGGAACAGCTGCTTACAGAGTTGGTTCGAGCGCATGCAAAAGTGCATTAATCTTCGCAGAGAATACCTCGAAAAACAGTAAAATCTTTAAAAGCTATCTACTGTTTTATTCCAGTTTTATATGCAAAACTTAAAAGATAACCCACGTATTAATAAAATTTTATTCAAATATCGTTAATGAAGATCCAAAATTAGCATCACCTCAGGCATATATTTTAACGATTTTATTTAAAATTTCTCCATTACGTAATCAATTATGTACATACATTTAACATGAATGGAACGCTTTAGAAATCGTTACCGTAGATGCAATTAGCGATGTCAAAGTGACATTTTCAAAACGACTTGAGCTATTAACTAAAAGCGAGTTGGATTGGTAAAGAAAAGGTTCGCATAAGCAATTTTTGCATGCTTTCTAAATTGACAAATTAATATTTTGATGGGTAGAACGATTCTGTATCTGAACTGTAAAGCTGATCCCATTTTATTACAGGATATTAGACATTAGCGAATTAATGCATATTTACTTGTCGACCAACAACAATCACAATTACACACACACATTTTTTTAAATGGCAGTCCTATTTATCGGTTTTAAAAGTATTTTTGAGTTGTCTAGTAGGGGCCTAACATAAAAACAAAAGAGGTGTTTTCTTTTTATTGTTGTATTGGATTGGCAACTAAGTACTTTCGGTTTTTACTGAAAGAGAGCGTTGCTTTATTTTGTGTATAACGTATGTTAGTGCTGTACTTTACCGTTTGTCGCGTGATACTAGTCACATTGACGTAACTTCAGAAGCAAGTAGTGCGTGATTTTTATTACAGCTATTAGTTGTGGGTTAATTTTAAATGGAGTGCAGAAACGAACATTTTCGACATATTTTACTATTTTATTTCCGTAAAGGAAAGAAAGCTGCTGCGGCTCACAAAAAGATATGTGAAGTTTATGGTGCTAATTGCTTAACAGAGCGCACGTGTCAGAATTGGTATAAAAAATTCCGTTCTGAAGATTTTTCCCTCAAAGATGAGCATCGTTCTGGTCGGCCTACTGAAGTTGATGATGACCAAATCAAAGTCATAATTGAAGAGGATCGTCATATAACTATTCGAAAGGTTGCGGAGAGGCTACATGTATCGCACACAATAATTGAAAAACATTTAAAATGTCTTGGGCTAGTTAAGAAGCTTGATATTTGGGTACCTCACGAATTGAAAGAAATTCGTTTAACACAAAGAATCAACTTTTGCGATATGCATCTTAGACGAAATGAAACCGACCCTTTCTTAAAAAGAATCATCACTGGTGATGAAAAATGGGTCCTGTACAGTAACATAGTTCGAAAACGATCATGGAGCAAACACGATAAACCAGCTCAAACCACATCGAAAGCTGAATTGTATCCAAAAAAATCATGCTGTCAGTTTGGTGGGATTACAAAGGTGTTGTGTTTTTTGAGCTACTTCCAAGGAACCAAACGATCAATTCTGATGTTTACTGTCAACAATTAATAAAACTGGATGAAGCAATCAAAGAAAAACGGCCAGAATTGTCAAATCGGAAAGGTGTAGTTTTCCACCAAGATGATGCAACGCCTCACACATCTTTGGCAACTCGTGGGAAACTATTGGAGCTTGGCTGGGAAGTGATGCCACATCCCCCATACAGCCCTGATCTAGCACCATCTGATTACCATTTATTTCGAAGTTTGCAGAATTCTTTGAATGGTAAAACTTTCACAAATGACGATGACCTTCACTCGCACCTGGTTCAGTTTTTGCTGATAAGGACCAGAAATTTTATGAGCGCGGAATCATGCGGCTGAAAGAAAGATGGCAAAAGGTCATTGAGCAAAATGGAAAATATATAATTGATTAAAAACTACTCTTTGTTTAAAAAAAAGTATTTTATTTTATACTACAAAACCGAAAGTATTTAGTTGCCAACCCAATAGAATTGAACTTCGGGCCATCCACCCGCTTATATAGGCAAAATGAAGGAATGATCTAGAATCGTCTAGTGTAGAACAATTGAGAAGCAATAATCTTTTGTTGCGCCGCCAATGAGGCGGCAGACATCAAAGGCTTTGATGTTTGCCGCCTCACTCTTTGATGATCGCCGCCACTCGGCTTGCTCGCTCACTTGATTCCGTGAGTATGAGTAAGTAGTGTAATATTTTTTTCTTATTGGGTTTTTCAAAGTGTCTCGCGGGCCAGATCAAATCTTACAGCGGGCCGGTTGTTGCCCACATATGTTTTAGACGGTCTGGTTACTTTGAAACATGGTTGCAATAGAAGATGTTAAAGAATGATAGTTAAATCAAGTGGTCGTCTCACAAAGATGATTGTTTGAGTTTTATTTCCTGTAAGTCTTAGATTATTCACTGCAAATATGCAGTTATAACCTCGCATATTCATAAATGAAAACATGTATGCAAATACAATGTTGTTTAACAATAAATGCGGTGCGTATATGACTTCCGTTTTATTGAAACGAAATGCATTCGCAAGTTTCAACCGCACTGGAACATAACGCCTTAGGAATGTTTAACCTTGAACCAATTGTACGGCTTAAACAATAAATACACACGGAATTGCCAACGAATTTAGACACTGTTCGTACCCTATCATCACGAATGTTGAAAATACCTATTTATTATTCATATTAGTGATGATACGTCAAGGATATATTTCTTCATGCAGATGTATTCGGTTCGGTGTTGGATATTAGACATCGGCAAAAATGTCTCGTTGAACACGTGAAGAATAAATATCGCTGATTGTCACATCGACGTGACGATGTGATAATCGAAATTTCTCAATCCGTTTGCAAATGAAACGAGCCGTTTCTATTTCGAGACTATTTGTTTATATCGTGTAAGGGTCTTATATGGAGTTGCAGGCGATTACGTCTGACCTTCGAGGTGAAAAAAGGTGGACATCGGACCATGTTTCGAGGCGGCCTGCCAAATGACACATGAGAATAAATTTTATCGATTTTTTTTGTTTATACTTCGTTTAATTTACTGAATAATTAATCGCCTAATTACCGATTGATTGTCTTTCGTAATCCGTGCATGCAATTGTAATGTTTCGTTGTTTTATTCGAAAATATTGGACGGCATTGTGCGCCCACAGTTTCCACATGTATGCATTAAAACCTAATTTTTGTTTGTAATGCGATGTGTCTTTACAATCAGCCGATGTGTGATATGATTTTTTTTTGTGCGAATCACGTTTATAAAACGTACATAACTTCATTGTACATACACTGCCGTCCATATTGATTCGGACACTCAAATTTAAAAAAAGGGAAATTTTAAATTTTTATTGCATTATTGTTTATAGATGTTTATAAGATATAATAATAAAGTAATTCTAACGTTAAATAAACTAGGATATCTTAAACATTCCGCTCATCGAAAAACGCGAAGAACAGCCCGTACAATTCGACGCATCCGTTTCACGAGTTTTCCGATTCTATTCGGTATATTATTCCGTTCTTCTTGCAACATCTTTAACAAGTGATTTATTGAGGTGGGACACACTTTGCGGACCCTCCTGTCCAATTCATCCCATAACAATTCTATGGGGTTTAGGTCGGTACTTTGCGGTGGCTATATCATTATTAATAAGGTATTATTGTTTTGTTCCCTATTTAAGAAATTCTTACATATTACTGCTGAGTGTTTGGGGTCGTTGTCCTGCATAAACACAAAAATTTCGCCGATTAAACGTAGCCCCGATGATATTGCATTTTCTTGTAATATTTCTAAATAATCCTCCTTCCGCAAAATACCCTCGATTCGCTTCAAGTTCCCTGTGCCGGCGTAGCAAAAACAAACCCAAACAAGCACGAAACTTCTTCCTTGTTTGACAGCTGGCACTATACAATCCCGCAGCATTCTTTGACCACTCGCTCGTCTTACGTAAACACGCCTTGATTGTCTACACACTTCAAACCTTTATTTATCAGTCGATAAGACCCCTTTCCAGTCATCCAGTGTCCAATTGCTGTGTGTTTCTGCAAATTATTGTCGTTTTTGCCTATTTCCCCGACGAAGTAAGGGTTTTCTTACAGCAATGCGGCCATGCAGGTTTGCAGCTTTTAATCTTCTTTTCACCGTAGTAACAGACATTTTTCTTGCACGGTCGCGATTCATTTCTGCGGTGATTTCGGGTGCTGTCAGTCTCCTATTTCGTTTACTCAGCAATTTTATACGCTTTTATTCGCTTACAACCTGAACGTGCCGGATCTCTTAAACTGCCCATACGTTGATGTCGCCAAATGATATCATTGACAGCCGATTTATTAACATGCGTCTTTTCGAAAATTTGACCCACTGAATAGTCTTGCTGAAAAGCAATAATTACAGAACGTTTTTCTAAACTTGTTGGTTTTCCTCTCGGCATTTTAAGAAGTTCACATCACTTATCAGTGATGCGCACGCTAGCAAGTGTATTTGAAAACTAATGCACATTTCGGTACACAAGACTCTTTGGAGTGAGTGCAGGTAAGTTTCGCAAGTTTGTTTGCAATATTATCTCAAAAATAATTGTATTTAGGGCGGTACGGATTATTCCGGGAATTACCGCAGTGAGTCATAAAATATAATAGTTATTTCCAGGTGCTCTAGTAGATATATTTGCCTGCAATTGGTTATAAATCTCGCAAAGGACATAAAGTAAATATATTATATATTTAAACCCAATTATATTACTTTTTTAGAAAAGTTTACTAAATTTCACTAACTGTCCAAATTAATACGGACGGTAGTGTACACTGCAGCGTACGGAAGCATAAACAAATGCAATGGAAATAACACAAAAATAAAACGAATTCATTCTACTTATAACATAAAGAAATGCATTCAAAATATCACGAAATAAAATGTATTTATTCTACTTATATTAGCAAACATCTAACAAAGAAAAGTAACGAAATTTTCCCCGACAAACAATTCCGATTTCGTTGTAAATTATTACACTTTTTTCTTATCGAAATATTCTCCGTTCACGTTTACCGCAGCCTAAACCACACGCGACATTCCATTAATTAATGTGTTTATAGAAATACTCATTCATTCGAATCTAATGTACAATTGGAATGACTTCCTTTACATACACCACTATATACTATATTTCACTGCATGCTACTCTGGTAATAATTTGCGCAAGTCTTTACTAACTTTAATACTACTGCGGGCAAAAAATAGTAAGACTTTGTTCATAATTTTTAAATTCTTAATTTATTCTTCCAAATTTATTTCGTCCCCCTCAAAATAATCCCCCCTGGCCCCAATACACTTGTGCCAACGTTTCTTAGAATTCTCGAAACAGTTGTTAAAGTCAATTTCAGGAATAGCCTTCAATGCGCGTAGCGATTCACGTTTAATGTCTTCAATTGACTCAAAACGGTTTCCCCGGAGCGGTCGTTTGAGTTTGCTGAATAGCCAGAAGTCACACGGAGCTAAATCAGGCGAATACGGTGGTTGCGGCACGATATTGGTTGAAAATTTGGCGAAAAACTCACGAAGAATTAATGCAGTATGCGACGGTGCATTATCGTGGTGCAAAAACCAAGAGTTGTCGGCCCATAATTCTGGCCTCTTTTTACGAATAGCATTGCGCAAACGACGCATAACACTCAAATAGTATTATTTGTTGACAGTTTGGCCGGTCGGAAGGAATTCGGAGTGCACCACACCTCGATAATCGAAGAAAACTGTCAACATAACCTTGATTTTTGACTTGCTTTGACGTGATTTTTTGGGCTTCGGCTCACCTTTGATACGATATTCGGCCGATTGATCGTCTGTTTCCAGGTCATAAGCGTAGATCCAAGTCTCATCTCCAGTTATGATGCCTTTCATTTTGTCTTGATAGTCGGAAAACCTTTTTTCACAGACGTCAACGCGACGCTGTTTTTCGAAAAAATTGAGTGACTGGAACAAATCGTGCTTTCACTTTTCTTAGGCCCAAATGATCTTTCAAAATGGTTTTCACTGATCCTCCCGATATTCCAACGATGCCAGTAAGGTCTCTGACTGTTAATCGTCGATTCTCAAGCACCAATTCCTTGATTCTATTGACGTGTTGATCATCAGTTGATGTTGATGGCCGTCCTGGACGTGGTTCGTCATCAACGCGTTCTCGACCCTCTTTGAATAATTTGTACCAATCAAAAACACTTGCTCGCGACAAATAATTATCACCTAAAGCCTTTTGCAACATTCTGAACGTTTCGGCACCATAAATTTGATTCCGCACACAAAATTTAATGGAACTTCTATGTTGAATAATTGCACTCATTGTAAAAATCGCCGAATGCACTTTTTGTACTTCAGAAAGACAAGCGTATACTAAACACTAACGATTATTTTGATGTGACATTTGGCACAGATGTCACTGACAGTCATACCAACCTAGAAAACAAATATTTCGACGAATGGGTTTTCGCGCGAAATTTAAATTAAAAAGTCTTACTATTTTTTGCCCACAGTAGTACACCACTATATATTTCACTGCATGCTACTCTGGTAACAATTTGCGCAAGTCTTTACTAACCGTAATATATTACTCGTAAAAATAATTTTGTAATTTATATGTACACATGAAACTTGTTGATGTTTCTTTTAATTTAGTTTAAGGGAGAAGAATTCGTGAGATGAGGATCTCGTGTTTATAGTATTACAGTTTATGAGGCTTACGAATATATTTTTAGCAATCTTTAAACGATTCCATCTTTAAATTAATAATATTAAAAGCAACACAAATGCAGCACACTTCGAATAGTTATTAAATACAGGTTTTATATCAAGACTACAACACTGGTTTTCGCCATTATCAAGAAATCCGAAGGCGCATTATCTAAATAAAGTTACATAAGTTGTTTAAAATAAATATACAGACGAAACCGCATATCTTTGATCTAATGGAACATTTCACAAAGCTATTATACAACACACGATCGTACATTCAAAGTTATTTTTGTCAATTAAATGATTCTGAAAATTGTGTTCGCATGTTTAACATAGTGAAATTGTATAAATGCATACGTGTTTGTCCTCTTACAGTTTTACCGTTTTTTTTTTATTTTTTAACGAGGTTGTAGCCTCAAACAAGTTTGCAAGGTGAAATAAAAATCATTTTTAAGTTTGAGGACATCTTATGAAGGTGACAGGTAAAATAATTACAAAAATATATTTAGAATAAATTTACGATAATTATGGACAGTATTTATAAAAGTCAGGACTGAAAAATCTTCCAGATTATATACAGTCTATCGCAGAGAAAACTGAAAATTCATTTATTTTGTTCAAAATAGTCGGCTTCGGCTTCAATACAACGTTGTGCACGATCAATTAACGTGTAGAATGCATTTTTAAATTCATCTTTAGAGATGTCCTTCAAGATCGCTGTCGACGCCTTTTTAATAGCTTCCACGTCAGCACAACGCTGTCCTTTCATCGGCAAATGTTGTTTGGAGAATAGATAGAAATCGCAGGGAACCAAATCCGGTGAATACGGTGAATGATTGATGGTTAAAATGCCATTTGTAGTTAGAAAATCGGTGACAAGCGTCGAGCGATGACATGGTGCATTATCATGTAACAAACGCTAGCTACCATTTTCACGATATTGAGGGCGCACACGACGAATACGCGCCATCAACATCAAGATAATATACTATTGACTAGTTGGTACAAACTCTTTGTGCACTACGACTTTCGAATCATAAAAACAAATCAACTTCAGTTTTGACTTCTCCAAACGGCTTTTTTTCGCTTCTTTCTTCGCTTGGATGCTTCCATTCAGAGCTTTGACGTTTGGTCTCTAAATCATAAAACACCACGTCTCATTGCCGGTTACAATAAAATACCTGAAGTTTTCGTCCTTTTTTGAGTCTTTAATCAAGTCTGTACAATGTTGAATTCAGTTAGCTTGTGTGGTACAAACCTTGCGCAAATCTTTCTCACTCCCAAATGCTGTGCCAAAATGCGATGAATTGAAACTTTGGAAATATTTAATTCCATTCCCACGTATCGCAATGAGGATTTCGGCTCATTTCTGATAAATTCACGGACAAGTTCGATGTTACTTTCCGTAACCACAGATTTTTTTGCACCTGGACGTTCGTCGTCATTATGTCCGTACGACCGTCTTTAAATCGTTTATACCACTCATACACACTCGTACGTGATAAACGCGCAAGAATTACTATTTTGAAGAAGTTCTGTTTTAGTCTTTTTTTGAAAATGCTGCAGAATGATACCAAACAGTGACGTGTACAGACACGGCTCAATTGCCAAATAAAGCGTAGTTAATGAAAGTTACTGCCAAGAAGAAGCTAGTTAAATAGCGCGGCTTTACCGATAAGTTGAGATTGTCAATAAACTATACAGGAAAAACGATGTATTATGTAGCTATATGTTACAACACAAAGTAATCAGAGAGAATTATATGTTCATCTCTTGGATAGAAGCAAAGGCACTTATATAACAACATAACTACCAAGTTGTTCCTTTTCGGAATCCCTTAAATCAACTAGCAAATCGTATTGAATGCATGTATGTTTATTTTGGTATGTATTGTGTTGGCAACTAAGTACTTTCGGTTTTGTAGTATAAAATGAAACACTTTCTTTTTAAACAAAGAATAGTTTTTAATCAATTATATATTTTCCATTTTGCTCAATAACCTTTTGCCATCTTTCTTTCAGCTGCATGATTCCGCGCTCATAAAATTTCTGGTCCTTATCAGCAAAAAACTGAACCAGGTGCGAGTGAAGGTCATCGTCATTTGTGAAAGTTTTACCATTCAAAGAATTCTGCAAACTTCGAAATAAATGGTAATCAGATGGTGCTAGATGAGGGCTGTATTGGGGATGTGGCATCACTTCCCAGCCAAGCTCCAATAGTTTCCCACGAGTTGCCAAAGATGTGTGAGGCCTTGCATTATCTTGGTGGAAAACTACACCTTTCCGATTTGACAATTCTGGCCGTTTTTCTTTGATTGCTTCATCCAGTTTTATTAATTGTTGACAGCAAACATCAGAATTGATCGTTTGGTTCCTTGGAAGCAGCTCAAAAAACACAACACCTTTGTAATCCCACCAAACTGACAGCATGATCGTTTTTGAATGCATTTCAGCTTTCGATGTGGTTTGAGCTGGTTTATCGTGTTTGCTCCATGATCGTTTTCAAACTATGTTACTATACAGGACCAATTTCTCATCACCAGTGATGATTCTTTTTAAGAAAGGGTTTCATTTCGTCTAAGGGGCATATCGCAAAAGATGATTCTTTGTGTTAAATGAATTTCTTTCAATTCGTGAGGTACCCAAATATCAAGCTTCTTAACTAGCCCAAGACATTTTAAATGTTTTTCAATTGTAGTGTGCGATACATGTAGCCTCTCCGCAACCTCTCGAACAGTTTTATATGACGATCCTCTTCAATTATGACTTTGATTTGGTCATCATCAACTTCAGTAGGCCGGCCAGAACGTTGCTCATATTTAAGGGAAAAATCTCCAGAACGGAATTTTTTATACCAATTCTGACACGTGCGCTCTTTAAGCAATTAGCACCATAAACTTCACATATCTTTTTGTGAGCCGCAGCAGCTTTTTTTCCTTTACGGAAATAAAATAGTAAAATATATCGAAAATGTTCGTTTCTGCACTCCATTTAAAATTAACCCACAACTAATAGCTTTAATAAAAATCACGCACTACTTGCTTCTGAAGTTACGTCAATGTGACTAGTATCACGCGACAAACGGTAAAGTACAGCACTAACATACGTTATACAAAAAATAAAGCAACGCTCTCTATCAGTAAAAACCGAAAGTACTTAGTTGTCAACCCACTATTTTGTGAGAATATTGATATTTAGCTTTGAATATGTATTAGTTACATCTGCTTTTTTTAATTTTTAATTTTTGTTCTTAATTTGGATTGTTTGCATTCTGTTGGACAATAAATATTACTCTTATTATTGTTGTTATTGTTAATAGAATATAGACACATTTTCTATCTAAAAGGTAGTTACAAGAGACGTTCTGCACGTAAAGTCAGTAGCGGTAGGGACAAATCTAAAACTGGTCTTTATATAATGAACCTGAACAGGAATATTATCATAAAAACTAACGTCATACATATGTAGATGTGTTTGCTAATACCATCGGAATTTATATGCATAGCTGTAAAGTGTTTTTCGTATTTTCTCTATCCAGTTCCTTTACTAGACTACCTTAACTTTGAAACGATATTTTAAACATTCAAAAACAAATAAAATGAATTCGCGTGGCACAAACAACTACTTTTTCTTCCTCCTTTTTTATATCTACTTATTTACTGTTAGAGGCTGAGAATTAATAGAAGCATCTTGTAGAATTTTTCACCGATCACCATTGAAAAATGCTATTGAAGAAAATGGACAATATATTTGATCCTTTTTTTTAAAAATTAATAAGTGAAAAAACAAGTCACGAATTTTGCAATGTAAGCTATGATAGACAAAAGCAATTGTTGACAATAGATCAATTATTATTATCTTCTATTACAGTTCAATTTTCACCTTGCGTGTATGTTTTTTCAGTTCCTTTTAATTTCGAAAACCCTGTACAGCATATGTATGAGATGAGCACGTTCTTCGTACGTTTGAACGTCAGAAAGAGGTATCTTTTTTTACTTTTTTCTTCTGTATTGAAAAGGTACGACAAACAACCCACAATAAATCGTTCCTTAATGATGTAAGCTTACCTGATGATAGGTAGATTCCCTGAAACACGTAGTAAACAGGGTGTTATCAACATTTGAATAATTCTTTTAGCATTTAAGGTGCCTATTTTGTTTTTCTTGTTGGGTTGCTCTTCTTCTGGGCTTCCGAGCTGGAACCGCGTCACTGGTATAACTGCCGACGTTTCGTACGGGACCTCTTCAGAGCTCAATTACTGCTACTGTTTGTTGCACTGAAACGAAACGTCGGCAGTTATACTAGTGACGCGGTTCCAGCCCGGAAGCCCAGAAGAAGATAACATAGTATGGACCACGACCGCGGAAGTCTACGTACCAGTTGATGGTATACTTTCGATCATTTGTGTAAGAAAGAAGATACATACAATCTCAGCGAATTGCCAATAGATCAATATTAATAACACAAGTTTACCTGATGATAGCTAAGATCCTTGAAACGCGTAGTAAACAGGGTGTTATTAACATTTGAATAATTCTTTTAAAGTTTAAGCTGTCCATTTTGTTTTTCTTGTTGGGTTACTCTGTTTGAACACGCCCTTGTTCCTTGAACAGCAGAGGCATTGTTTTTTCATTATTTTAGACAAGTAAATAAAATGTAAACCCCGCAATCTACTTTTCATAAGTTGATGATGATTTGGAGAATTTTTGTAAGGAAGAAGATACAATGCAAGGTTAATAATACAAAAACTCTATTTGCTGAACGCTTCCACAGTATTTACCTGAAATATTGACAATATAAATCGCTTAAAGTGTTTGTTTTTCAATAATTGATTCTGAATAAAGAATCTAAAAATAAATGCTTGCAAGTTGGTCGTCGTTTGTGTATATCCACGCTTAAATACTTAATTGTCTTTACCGTGAAGGCGATGAAAGCAATACTTTTTAATTCGTTATTATTTAATCGGAAGCTCCAAAATTTCTTGTATTCTTTTTTCGTAAAATCATAAAAGCATATTTTTTAAACAAACTACTACTTTTTTAATCATAGTATTCTATATTGAACAGTCTGTAAAATTTAAAACAAACTATTGCACCAAAGCAGCCACGGAATGTGACATTCCATAAGTCTGATATGTATAGTTAAAACCAAACGTTAGTTGTTGATGTAATATAGAATATGTTGGGATTTATTGTTGTTGTTATTGTATTGTACAGATTAAAATGAAATGGAGTGGTTAGAGGCGAGATTTGTATTACTACGAGGACGAATCAGTAATTAAGAAGTCTGATAATAATAATAATAATAATAATATTTTATTTATTTCATTGAATATATACACCTATTAATGAAATTTAGTCAAAGTACAAATATTAAATAATGTTAAAAATATATACAGTCAGTCGTAAAGGTGTACTTACAGTACCGGTCATATTTATTTGCCCACCCCAATTTTATGTGTTTCCTGAAATACGGATTATCTTTCGAAAAATCTGTATTATAATTATTCAACAATATTATTAGTGGAAGTAATTCCATACGAATTTCTACGAAAATCTTAAATTGTTTATGATATATCGTAAAGGTGTCATAAATTGGAAAAATACCATAAATATTATATAGGCTAATCCCTACAGTATTAACAGTTTTACCTGCATTTCCGAAAGGTATTACCAATATTGTGTTATTGTACTAACTAATTACAATATTAGGATGTGTTATTCAAAAAGGAAAATAAATTTTATGTCAGTCATCGTTCATCTTTTGTTGCGAAAACAGTGAAATAGAGAGTTATTGTGAATATTTTAATGCAATGCCGAAGACGAAGGAATTATCTGTTGAAGTGCGTGCTATGATAATTGCTTATCATCGTACTGGTAAAAGTAATCGCGAAATTGCAAAAGAATTACGATTAAATCGCAGTACCGTTGATTATAACGTTAAAAAATTTGAAGAAAGTGGTACATTTTCCAACAAAAGAAGATCTGGACGACGCAAAGCGACGACGTCTGCAGATGACCGGCATCTAATACGGATAAGTAGACACGATAGAGGAAAATTAGCACCAGAAATTGCTGCTGAAATGAATAGAGCGCGTGCTAAACCAATTAGTGTGTCTACGGTACAGAGAAGGTTAAAACAAGCGGGTTTATACGGAAGAATTGCTCTGCGAAAACCACTACTATGAAAGCAAAACAAGATAAAACGACTAAATTGGGCTAAAGAACATAAGAATTGGACGATTGATCAGTGGAATGATATGTTATGGACAGACGAATCGAAGTTTGAACTTTTCGGTAGTAAAAGGCGAATATTCGTAAGAAGATCCGCAGGAGAAAGAGTACTGCCAGAATGTATTGCGCCTACTGTAAAACATGGAGGAGGTTCAGTAATGATTTGGGGGTGTTTTGGTGGAAGATCTGTAGGCGATCACGTCAAAATTGAGAGAATCCTAAGAAACAAAAGCTACAGGACTAAGGATTCTTGGCGAAAACTTTGTATTTCAACAGGACAACGATCCGAAACACACTTCTAGATTGTGTGACGATTACTTGCGTCAACTAGAAGAGCAGGGGCAAATCTCTATAATGGTATGGCCAGCTCAAAGTCCTGATCTGAACCCAATTGAGCTTCTTTGGGAAGAATTGGAAGGTTCGAGAACGTGCTCTATCATCCACCACTGTACTGTGGGAACAACTTCAAGAAGCCTGGGCACAAATTACAGAAGATACACTGCAAAAATTAATTGAAAGGATGCCGCGGTTATGTGCCGCAATTATCAAAAATAAAGGTGGGCACATTGATGAGAGCAAAATTTAATAATAATTGATGATAAAGTTTTTATATAAGAAAAATGTAACTATTTTATGTTTATTTTACACTATTGTATTGGTACAATAAATAAATTTTCAGTACACATTTGATAATTTAATAATTTTGGTTAAAACTAAGGGTGGGCAAATAAATATGACCGGTACTGTATACCCTAAAATGATTACTCATTTTTAATTTTTTTTATAAACGATCTATTATTATATGTATTATTATTTGTATAGTATATTGTCATTATTTAAACAAAAGTCTTTGTAATAATAGCAGTTGTTTTTAATCATTTTTAAAACCTAATTTCGTTTCATCTTTTGTTTTATAATTGTAACAATTATAATAATATATCTTTAACTGATTTTTTTGGAATATTTAACATATTTCTTTTGTAATCTCAAATTTACAACAAATTTAAAAAGTTTTATATACCTCAAAATGATTATTCGTTTTTAAAATTTTTAAAATCAATTTATCATCATTAATAAATTGATATTATTTGTATCATTTGCGTTTATTAAAGAATTATATATTATCTTTGTAATACCTTAAAAGTGCCAGCAGCAACAATGATATTTAATTAGTGGAAAATACAATTTAAATTGAACCATACTGAAATGAAAGGTCTTGTTTTAAGCGATACGAATATTACTTAAGCATACTATCTACGTGTATGGTTTATTTGGAAAGTATGTCACAGCACCTTGTTTCGTTTTAAGTCATTTAAAAAAGAGATCTTTGTAAAAATTCTGTAATAGTTCAAAATAATTTTCCATTTCTAAACAGATTTCATAAATAAATGGAATTATTGAACGTTACTGGTCCATTATTAGTAGAAATATATACAGTGCCGTGAATAAGTCAGTGACCATCATAGAAAATTCATCGTTCAATCATTCTGCAGCATTTTCAAGAAAATACTAAAACGAACTTTCTTCTGCGTAATACACGGTCTGTCGCAGAGAAAATAAAACTTTTTAAAATAGTCATTCTTTGTGGCGCCATCTGTTAAAGAAATCTGAAAAAGGGAAGGTAGATTTTTCACCGATGTTTTGTCAAAATATCATGAGATTGGCAACGTCAGAAGCAGAGAAATTGCGCATAATGTAACAGTGTGTATTTGACATTGGTCGAAAAATGAATATTGAACAAGGTGCAAATATAAGGATGTGAGCAACTTCCATTTGTGTCCGTGTGTTATCTCCATAACCAATCATCTGCAGAATTGTTATTTTGTGCATTTCTGTTAAATGAACCATTTTGCTGAAATGTAGTTAACGAAATTCAAACAGTTATGACATTGACAATACTATGACACTGACAACACTTTGCTAAGGCAAGGTATTTTAAAACGAAGTACAAGTACAATTAAAGATTTTCACTTAATAGTTTGGTAAACAAACTATTATGTGAAAATCTTATTTTAATTGTAAACAAAATTATTAATCTGAAAACATTTAATATTTCCGAAACAGTCGAAGATAGGTGTAGGACATTGTAAATGAAATATGTCTGGAATTTTCTAAAGAATCCAAAAATTTAATATTTGACAGGATGTTGCATTTAAAATAAGAAAGTTGGTATTGACCACTTTTACATGACACACCCTGTATATAAACTTTTTATTTAAAAAAATACGCAACTAAAAATCCCAATCGACGTGTCCGAGCGTTTTTTCGAAAACCCTTCCATTTAATTATTATCGAATTTATTCCATTTGGCTGATACACACTGTATAGTCCCTACAATCATAGTTTTCATTTTCAATTTGTAAATGTTGTTAGTTCATTTTTGCAATAAGAATAAATTACATAATTGCCTGAGAATACATCTACCTTGAGCTCGGTTGATTTTGCAAATTAAAAAAAAAAAGATAAGCGATGCAATAAAAATAACAGCACGTGTGTATTGTCTACAAATATTATACAATAATATTTTTGTTTTTTATCGCCCAATTCAAGTATTCGTTATTTTAAAAATTAATTTCAAGAAAGTATACCGCAAGGCTCCACTAAAATGCCATTATTCTTCGTTTTTAAATTAGAAATTTAATATTTTACACTTCCTACATTTGAAAATACGTAAATATGGACGCTAAATGTAATAAAACAAAAATTAATACTTACACCACTTCCTCAAAAAAGCACTAGACAATTTGGACCATAACTTCTCTCTACCCTTCATCTTTTCGACTTGACTAGATGCACCGTACTAATTTCGAAATCGGGAAGTCAAAAACAAGTCACTCGCTTCACAAAATTTCACAAGAGCGCACGATTAACATTTGCCTTCTGTGGTACGTTCGATTGGACGCTAAAAGCCTTCGAAAACACACCTCTGTGGATTTTCGAAGGAGATTACTTATATTTATTAAATTATATCTTATTATGTTTATCAATTAACTGTGTAATTGAAACTTGAAATATTTAGATGCGAGGTTTTACATTTTTATCTGATACGTACATATATAGTTGTAATACATTTAAAATAACGTATTTACAATATGAAGGTGAATCAAACCGCGTAGTGTGACGAGTATATGGTAGTGTGCTCACTAATTTACTTTTATATTATCACTTTGATGTATTAAACGATCTCCATATAATTTAAATGCAACAGTATCCATTGAAAGTACCTTTCTAGTTCTTCGAAAAATAAGATCTTATATTCCACTAATACAACAAAAAAAACACATATACAGAGTGAAGAACATCGTCTAGTATCCACTATTACACTAATACAATAAAAAATGTACATATACAATGTGAAAAACATCGTCTAGTATCTACAAAGAATAACGTACCATTAAAAAATGAAATTCGGTGGCGGATAAAGATAATGGAGTTGTTTTTTCGTGGCATAGCTTAAGAAATTTAATTCGAATTGAAGAAATTATGAAAACAGAGGTAAATAATGTAAATTTTGAGGAATTTATGGTCGAAATAGATTTAGGGGATGAATTTCTTTTCCAGCAGAACAATGACCCAAAACATCCCGTCAAAACGAGAAATTCTTAGCAAAAAATAGTATAGAGTTATTGGATGGTAACCTCAATCGTCAGATTTAAAATTGAATTTTCGAAAATTATTCAATTCTTTTAGATACTATTTCCAAATCAGAGAAC
Organism: Dermolepida albohirtum; assembly: GCA_031893035.1. Classification (NCBI taxonomy): domain Eukaryota; kingdom Metazoa; phylum Arthropoda; class Insecta; order Coleoptera; family Scarabaeidae; genus Dermolepida; species Dermolepida albohirtum. The sequence goes on from JAVIWB010006002.1 coordinate 16,952, forward strand.
ACCAAGCTGTCATTACATGAAGCACTGAATATAGTATATTACCCCAAAGCCTCGTTAGGGAATCTAACAGATAGTATATTAAGATTAACAACCGATTGTGTGCGGTTATAAATAAGAATCCCGATTTTCAAACTACAGTGCGCATAGACAAGAGTTTAACTGAAAACCAAGAGTGCGACTATTATGCGAACGTCCTTTTTAAATACGCGAACATCATATCATTAGACGCAGAACGCTCCCTTTCCAAATACACCAACATATTTCTCGCCGTAGGAGTATGACTGAATCAGCACTGGAAGGCATACTAATGACACAATACTACACCAATTTTTTGTGTAACCGAACCGTACGCTACTGCGAAAGCATTCGTTTCTGCAGCCTTACCAGTGTGATGATTTCATTACAAAATATTTCTGGGTAAAAAAAGCGAAAGGGAATGTTGACTTTCATTTTCGTGATTAATTTTATTTCATTCGAATCCCACAATAAAAACTGATTGAATTAAATACGATCCGTCGTCTTCGGGATTTTAAATGTCCTATATTTCAACAATACTCTGTTCCTAATATAATACGACCTATACCAGGACCATAAACGTTTTTCCAATAACGCTGACCCTTAAACACACATAAACATGCACGTGCTGACCTCACACACAATGTACATCTTCGATCGTAATGCTTACAACATACAAGAGAGACCGCTCGTTGATGCAATCTTCGTGAAACGTTGTGTAAAGAAATTTATTATTCTCACCGTAGTGCAATAGCTTAAAATAAGGTTTCACGCAAGTACAATGCACGGAAAGCAATCTTTTTCTTTAAATGTACAGCTAACGATGAACTGCGACACGTCGAATCCATCTTTAATCGATTCAATAAGGTATAAAGCCACGACGGATATTATTATGAATATATTACATTCATATTTAGAAAGATTATTGAGTAATTTAGATGTATGTGTTACGTCACGACTTCATTTCTATTTACATTATCCGCCATAATGGTGCGGAGGAAAATTCTGCCTCAGGGCGATACTCTGTGACACCCATATAATACGTCGAAACGGAAAACGCTAGTTGTACGGTAGCTAGTTAAGAGACAGGCGTATTAGTTCAATGTTTCAGCGTCTTACTCTAAAAACAGTAGACGGCATGCTAAATGGTTTAATAATATTTAATGAGTAAGAGAAAAGAAAGTTTTACGGTGAAACTTTGGTAAATAGCAATAATAAGCGATTACAGTTTACTGCTTTCTTAATCCCCACTTCATTCAAATCAGTTTAGAAATTGCACGCTTTTATACACGGTAATAGATATACACACTTTGATAACATGTTTGCAAGTGGAATTGTAGCGTAATGATTGTTTTATCTAATGAAATATATTGTTACAAATGCAAATAAGATGCATTAGGTGCTATAAATAATGTATTTACGTGTGAAGATTACGTTGGAAACTATGGGCAAGTAAATGATCAAATACACTACCGGCCATAACTGCTTTCCCATCTAGCAAATAAGAGGAAAACAAGCGTAATATTGCAAAATTTAAATTCATTTTCTTTAGAGTTTCATACTAAATATTTCCGCAGCTTTTATAACGTTAATATAGTTGTATTTCTTCTTTCAAATTTAGATTAACTATAACTGTAATGGTTTACAATATGTGTATATACAACGGGTACTAAGAAAGTTTTGCAATACAGCTTTGTATATTTAATTTTTTCAAAGTAATTGCCTCTACTCTACACTCAATACACCTCTCCATCCTCCGAAACCAATCTTTAAACCAGTTCTGCCAAGTTTCACTAGGGAGTAAAGCACACTCGTTGTCCCAAGCCCGCAGAAGGTCCTCATCACTGGAAAACCGCCTCCCTTTTAACTTCATTTTCACATGTGGGAACAGTGTAAAGTGGCAGGGAGCAAAATCTGGACTGTAGGGAGGGTGCTCGAGAAGTTTCAATCCTGTCGTGGTCAAATATTCGGTGCAGGCTTTGACGCGGTGAGCTGGAGTATTATCATGATGAAGGAACCAGGTGTCCATTCTTGACTTTGGCCGCAGGTTCTTCATAGATCCAATTACTTTAGGCAGGCACCGTTCAGTATACTACTTAGCTGTGACTGTCTTCTGTGTGTCCAAAGCGACGCGTTCCACAATTCCACTCGATTTGAAAAATACTTCATTTTCTTCTTTACAGATCGGGATTTTCTGACAACCACGGGTGTGTCCTCATCATCAAAGACCCAAACTTTGTTTTGAGCTTTGGTTGGCACATCGTAATAGTACACCCAAGTCTCGTCACCTGTCACGATGTTGTTCACATACCGAGACTGTCCCTTATTAAACTTTTTTAGCATCTCTCGGGACCAAGTCCCACGTCGTGTCATCTGCTCTTCAGTCAGTCGATGCGGCACCCAGAGAGAACAAAGTTTCTTCACGTGCAAATGATCATGCAGAATCGAAGGAATTGCTGGTGCATTTAAGCCTGAAGTATCCTCTATCTGTTGGTAGGTCACTTGCCTGTCCTCGCCCAGCATTTTCCTCACAATAATAACGTTTTCCTCCGTAACTGACGTTCGTGGCCTTCCCGGCCTCTCAGCATCCTCCACAATTTCCCCTTTGGAATTCTCTATACCACCTAAATATCGTTGTGCGATATGGACAAACATCACCTAGTGCAAGAGTCATTTCTTCGAAGCACTGGTCTATGTTCAAACCACGCACGATATTACATCTCAAAATTGCCCTTGTCTCATTTCGTGACCACGATGCCATCGCAAGCACTTTACACTCTCACTGCTAATGAATAACTGAGCCCATCGACATGGCGCGGCGGCTACTACGCACTTATAAACATGTCTCAACATGCAGCAACAAGCAGCTTCCTACGATTCATTGTTGCGTCATATTGCGAAACTTTCGTAATACCCTTTGTATTTCTTTATTTGATTATTACTAGCGTTCATTTATGAAGATCGTACATAAAAAAAATTCGAGGAAATCGTAGATTTCACTTATATATTGATAAAATGAATTTTGGCCTAAATACAGAACCCTGTGGCACACTACGAAGTATACAACAAACTTTAAGAGTTGCAATATTGAATATAATAATTATTTTCCTGACGAAAATTATTTTAAATAACCTTTCCCTGGAACATTTCAGCTACGGTTTTAATGTTTTGCATGCTTTTAATTTATGCTAATTGAAAGCCACAAAAACGTGGTATTTACAAGGATAGCCTAATTGAAATTTCAATATCATCAACATTTTTACACTGACGGAACATTACCATATACAAACATGAGGAAAAATGAATGACCTTACTTCTATGTTGAGAAAATAAATTTGGTTCAAAGTCAGAAGCCTGTGGGACACCAGGAAGTCATAAATTTTACGCATTACGGATATATTAGTCAAGATTTTTTTTCCAAAGATTACAATAGTTCCAGAATTTTATATGTATTGAATCTTTGCGATTGTATAGTTTTTATTGAGGAAGTAAGCTAATAATTTTTGAAGGTACATTTTAATGTAGACTGGGGTTGATTAAATTAATCAATTAAGGTTAATATAACACCTTTCCGCAATAATTTTCGAATTCTGTATACGTATTTCGATAACTATGTTATCATAATAAGCAGATAATCACATTGTTGCACCTGCAACCGCGGCAAAACCCGCACAGAGGCAAAGTCCGTACTGGACTTACACCATCTAAAGCCAAACATACACTTACAACTTAGTTGTCGAATAACGCATGCAGAATACGAGAATTATTGTGGAAAGTGGTTATATGGACCATAATTGATCAATAATTTTTGATAATTAAAAGAAAGAAGGTGTATTTACAAGAAGAAATTTAATTAATCTTTAATAGTAACTCTTTTTGACGATTACTTAAATATCGTACAAGAGAAACTTAAAATTAAAAAAAATATATATGAAGAAGTTACAAATTTTATTTACAAACAGAAAGAATGATTTGGTGCAAACACGGAACCCTGTAGAACGCCAATCATTTAGTAAATTGTAGGAGTTGTAATGTTGGTTATTATAGTTAAGAATTATTGAACAATTCTATATAGACAGGCGAGAGAATGGTAAGATCGAAATATAAAGAAAATAAATTTGGTTTCAAAACAAACACACTATTATTTATTATCGGTAAAATTTAGAAGTTATTAGGTAAATTTTTAATAGAGCCTCTGGTTGATTAACTTAATCTATAAGGATAACTCCTTTCCACATTAATTTTCGTTTTCTATATGCGTATTTCGACGACTAAGCTGTCATCATCAGCAGATAATTAATCATAATGTTACGCCTGGAAACACGTCAAAACTCACACCGAGACAAAGTTCATACTAGACTTACACCATCGAAAGCCAAACACACTAATGCAGGGGTTGCCAAAGAATGCGCCGCGGCGCCCGTAAGCGCCGCAAAGAGTCTACAGAGGCGCAGCGACATCGTCGCCAAAACGAAAAAAATTGAAAAATATAATTTTATAAAAATGAATATATTAAACAGCTTTTTTTGCACTTGATTGTAAATGTAATCAGCCTTATAAAAATCTAAAAGTTGAATTTAAAGATCATAGCATTGAATTTATATAAATTTGAGATTTTAGACTTAAGATCATCAGGTCTCCAGTTTCGCTTCACATGAAGAGCGCCGCCGGAAATAACCTGAACGTTAAGGGCGCCATGGCTTTAAAAACTTTGGAAACCTATACACTAATGCGTCATTGATATTTCACTGTATTTATTAGTATTGGAAAAACCACTTTATTATTTTAAAATGTTAGTGTGGACATAAGGGTTCATATTCTGGAAGTCGAAGCACATATTTTGTTTCTGTGCAGGGTTTGCCGTAGTTCTAGGTGTTACAATGTGATTAATTATCTGCTGATGATGGCAACTTAGTAATCAAAATACACAGAATATGATAATTATTGTGAAAAGGGATTATATGAACTTTAATTGATTAATTTAATCCACCATAGTCCCCATTAAAACATACTTAGCAATTTTATGGATAATAAATAACAGGGTTCGTCTGGGATCAGTTTTGGAACTAATTTTGTTTATTTTCTTATATAATGGGTGTCCCAAAATTAACGCAAGATTTGAATTTGTCGCCATTTGTGCAGTAAAGTGTTGGCAACCCTAAAAAAAACAATTCGACAGTTGACAGTTTAGGGTTAGTAAAAATGGAGCTTGATGGCTTTGTTAATCGCCAAAATTGCCGCTTTTGGGGTTCCAAGAACCCGCGTGTGATTATCAAAAAAAAAAAAGCATCCACAACGTGTTACTGTTTCGAATGGATTTTGGGCTGGAGGCATAATTGGACCATAGTTTTTTGAAAATGAGGCTGGTCAAGCAGTGACTGTTACTGGTGCTGGATATCGCGACATGATAACTCAGTTCTTTCTGCCGAAATTGGATGATATTGGTGTGGCCAATATGTGGTTTCAATAAGACAGTGCCACATGCCATACAGCCTGTGAAACAATTCAATTACTGCATGAGACATTTCCAGGTCGTGTACTCTCTCGTTTCGGTGATCAGAATTGGCCCCCAAGATCGTGTGATTTAACACCATTAGATTTCTCTTTATGGGGTTATTTGAAATCATAGGTATATGTCAACAAGCCCACAACCACCCGTGCATTAAAGGAAATTCAGCCACATTTTTTGCATAATGGTCATGGAAAATTTCGACAAACGAGTGCGTATGTGCATGCAAAGCCGTGGAGGCCAGTTGCCCGATGTGTTATTCCGCAAATATCCCTATCCTATGTACTTTATAATTCAATAAAAAAATAACAATCAAAAGACTAAAAACTGTGTTTTCTATTTAATTCAAATCTTGCGTTAATTTTGGGACACCTTTACAAGCAAAGGAAAGATACGGAGTTTAAAAGGGAAAGAATTTTTTTTTAATATTACAGTCTGTTCAATTAGAAAAAAAAACTATTTTCTCTCTTCAAACAAATTCTTTACGAACAGGTAATTTGTAATTAATTTAAAAAAAATTCGTACATTCCTCGAACACAATGAAGTCATTTAAAAGTTATGACAAGTGAATAGATAGTAGCCTAAACATTATCTATTAACACCAGACTGTCTTTTATGAATTATTACCAAATTAGAAAGTTTCAAAACACTTCTTGTAAATGTACCTACCGCAAGTATGATTAAATCCAAATTCTGTTCGAACAATGATTAAAACAAACGTAATTTTATCATTTGGGTCATCGATATTTTGATCAAAATTAGTTAATAATCGTTAAGTTTTAGTGAAACAATTACGAAACTTTTAAATGTAGTTTTATTAGTTAATCAATCGTTTCTAGGTGTGCAGAGGAGGTTATATTTGATCTTAAAGGTATAACCTACTTTTCAAATCGATTATGGGAAAATGATTGCATGCTCGAAGATAATGTACGAAGGATCAGGTATAATGTAAAAGTGAAAGAATTATAATAATTAGTAAAATAAAAGATTACCAACATTATTTTAAGGGGGGATTCACAAAATTAATCAAACTTTAAATATGTAGTTAAATATTCGTGTGAATTAACTTAATAAAAATGTAAGAACCTCACATTGATCTTCAAAAACAATAACACAAGTAAAAAACGTATTTTAAATTATTAAATGAGAACCACTCACTAAAATTATGTTTCAATCAACCAAACACTACATGCAATTTGTATCTTTCCTCGGATTAACTTACAACTGTTACTGAAAAGCGATAATGGAATTTAATAAAGAATTTTTCTTATTAATGTGACCGCGCGGTACGTTTGTCTATTTTTCTTTACTGTCGGATTGCCCAACAGGTACGCCGGTGTTTTAAGGACTACTCTAACGGTGTTCTAAAAGTATATAGTTGGCCTAGCAAAGTTCCCCTCCTCTAGGTGCCCCCTTTAATATTGTTACGTTTTACAAGACATTCATGTCAGGTATGCCCCTCCAGTGTTGTATGTTTATCAAGTTAGCTTGTTGGATACGATACTCGGCAACCCAACGCCGTTTGATGACGATACTGACCATTGCTCGAGCAATTTGCTAATTGTATTTCGTTCCTTTCATTCTTCTTTTCGCATTCTGAACGAGGGGAAAGAAAGTGCGTAATCGCGTTCAGTACTTTTCTGGGTTATTGGTGACACGCTCTTGTGATTTATTCTTTTTCTCTAGTCGTTGTTTTTGTTTAGTTGAAAGGGTACTTTCCGGGACGATTTGGGGAGAATTGAACCTACTGACACCCTTTTTCGGAAAAATTTTCTATTACATTTTAATTCTGACATACGCGAACCTTTTTAACGGTCGTATATTACTTTTCAATAAACCGAAAAAGACGAAAATTTGGAATCAAGCCTCCATCGGCGTTTAACACATGTTTTTTTAAGATATACCGGGTGTACCTTAAAGTGACTACCGGTTTTTCTAACAGATATCGTTAAGCTTAAGTATGTAATGCTATGATTTGACACATATGTATATGTAGTGATGGGAAGTGTCTGATACGAGGGGTAGCCGTTTATATTTGGGGAACCGGCAACACTGTTAGTGTTGCCTCCGATCTGATGAGTGCATCGTGGAGTTTGTTATTTTTGACAATATATTTACCTTGACAGTTTTATTATCCGGTCGCTATTTCTCACTTATGGCCTGTAGTGTATATCATTTTATTCTACTGGTATGAAACTTCAAAGCCATTCATGTTATATTTTATGAAAGTAACACTGTCATAGATTTATACTTCTTTGATGTCAAGTTTCGTGCCACTTTTCTTATTTAATCAAAAGAAAAAAGCCATTGAAAATCATCGTTTGCTGAAGTGGTGATTTCGATGTGCCAGACAAAGAACGTTCTGGTAGACCGAAAAAGTTTGAAGATGCGAAACTGCCCCAACCCAAACTCAAAAACAATTGGCAGAAACATTAAACGGTGCCCAAGAAACGATTAGCAATCGATTACGAGCAATGGAGAAAATCTAAAAGATGGGTGTCATATCAATTGGATGACAGGCAAATGGAAAATCGAAAAATCGTCTGCGAAATGCTGCTTCAAAGGAAGTTATTTCTGCATCGAATAGTGATGGGTGATGAAAAATGAATTTATTTCGAAAACTCTAGCGCAAAAATCATGGATATCAGCTGGCGAAACCGGCCCATCGACTCTAAGGCCAAATCGTATTGGTCACAAGACAATATTTGGGGAGACCAGAGTGGCGTGGTGTATTACGAACTATTGAAAGCTGGTGAAAGAGTTAATACTGATCGCTACCGACAACAAATTATCAATTTGAACCATGCGTTGATAGAAAAACGTCTACAATGGGTCCGAAGACAGTAAAGTGATTTTACAGCACGATAACGCGCCGTTTCATGCAGCAAAACTGGTCAAGGAAACGTTGAAAGCACTTGTGCAAACGTGTAGTAAACAGGGTGTTATCGACATTTGAATTGTTCTTTGAACATTCATCTTTATATCGCTATATACATAAGTAGAAAAGAAGACAAAATTATGAAAGATAAACAGGAAATACTCACAAAATAAATTTAAAAAATTCGTGTCAACGTGAAAAAACATTTTTTAACAAATTTTATAGAATACGTACTTTGCAAGGACTTCGAGATTCGTCAAATAAAAAAAATTAAATATTCGTTTAATATATGTTAATTTCTTAAACGTGATATGACGCGTAGCAATTTTCTAGCATGTTTTATGTTTATTGGAACAGCCTCTGATAATAAATAAGTAATTGGATAGCTCTATTAAAGTAACACGACCTCTATTGCTAGATAAAATGCATATATTACTTGAAGCTTAGCCATGTGCAAATAATAAACACGAGCGAAATAAAAAAAAAATAATTATACAGTAATTATGTTGTTTATTAGGAGAAATAATTAAAAATGTCAAAACGAAGGTCACAGCTTGCGTATAAATATTGTATATTTTCTAAGATCTATTTACACTACAATTAAAATGGTCGATTTTACAGGCATAGCAGGGACAGCACGCCAGAGTCGAGAGATTGGGAACGTCGATGTCGACGACCCGCTTGGAAAGCAGTTTTTTTCCAGGCGTTGTTGGGCGTGGTGAGTTTTTTTTACACAAAAACATTAATTATTTAAGAAATTATTGTCCATTTGTTTACGACTAATGTTTTGTTTCGATTGTTGCTTCGATTCAGGGGCGTAATTGCGTATTTAGCAACCGTTATTTTTCAGCACTACGTCTTTATGATCACTTCACTAAAATGAAAGCTGGATTGCTTTGTCGTTCGCCTTTTTGGTCCATAGTTAACAAAGGCGACACCCGTCTTGAACGTAATTTTTCCATACCTAATTTATTACACAAAATCTAAACCTTTAATCCATATGAAAAGCGTAGAGTCTCTATTTCCTGGAATTTTATTTGATAATCAGACATACTATTAGGTGCGTAACTAAGTTCTCGCTGTTTTTTTGATGAAAATGCAACTTTATTGTGAAAAAATGTTTACAAATGAAATCATTCAAAATATTGCCCATCGCTAGCGACAACTTTTTCCCATCTCTCTAGCATTCGAATACCGTCACGGTAGAAGTGTTCGTCTTTTGAGGCTATCCACGAATCAAGCCATTTTGAGATGTCTTCATATGAGCGGAACTGCTGATTAGCCAGACCATGTGCCATCGAACGGAACAAGTAATAATCGGACGGCACAATATCCGGGGAATATTGCGGGTGGGGTAGGACCTCCCATTTGAGGGTTTCTAAGTAGATTTTAACAGCTCATAATAAATAACACCGCCCTGGTCCCACCAAATATACAGCAAAACCTTCGCAGCGTGAATATTCGGCCGAACCGACGACGTAGAAGCATGACCGGGCAGTCCCCATGATTTTGTTCTCTTTGGGTTGCTGTGATGAATCCATTTTTCATCACCCGTAACGATGCGATGAAGAAAACCCTTCCACACAGGCGAAAAAACAATTTTTATTGAAATAACAAACGGTCGCACTATCGAAAGAATTCTAATTTTGACAGTTATGTTTTTGAAGAAAATTTAATGTAATTAAGGTTTTTTAACGTTGTCAAGTGGAAGTAATAATCGAATGTCCATATTTAATAATTTACAGCATTTATAGAATCGACGAAACATTCATGGTTGACTGTGTTTACATATAATTCGTAATTATAAAATTCAAAATTTTGTTTGTAATCTTTTAGAACATTCCATCTTATCGCGTAGTCGTCTCAATATTCATAGGAATGCACTTAAGCTACATAAAAAGTGTCGAAGTCAATTTTTATTTATTACCGACACTAATTAATGAATTAAAATATATTATCATATTAAATGGGACATGTGTACCTACTTAACCTAAAAACAAGTTCGTGGATGTCCTTAAAAATAACAAAATTAAATACAACCTTGATATTTTTAACTCGTTTACGCAGTTTATACAATGACATTTCTTAATTTTAAATGTCAGTTTGTCTTTTAAAATTTCCTTTCGTTTTTATCAATCTACAAATATATATTTTGACTAAATTGTTATAATGTGTGGTTCATTTGGAGGTACTTTTTCCAAAAATAAAAAAATAAAAACCTCAATTTTATCGGGTATTTTTTATTATCATATAAAAGAAGCATTCTTGACAATTGTTTTTTAAAAATTATTTCTTTAAAATGTTGACTGTAACTGCGCTTAACATGGTCCATTCTGAAGTTCCAATTTTCGATGACGCGTTCGAGCATTTCAAGTGGTATTTGGCGAATAACGCGAGTAATGTTGTCTTCCAATTGGTCAATCGTAGCTGGCTTATCTATGTAGACTTTGGACTTTACGTAGTCTCAAAGGAAAAAGTCTAGGTGTGATATCGCATGATCTATTGATGATTTATTGACAGGCGTTTGTTTTTCTTAAAAATATTTCTTTTGTAATCTGGTATGTAGACTTCCGCGGTCGTGGTCCATACTATCTTCTTCTGGACTTCCGGGCTGAAACCGCGTCATTGGTATAACTGCTGACGTTTCGTACCCACTCGTATGGGACATCTTCAGGGCTCAACTACTGCACTTTTGGTGGTGAAACCAGTTTCATTGCAGTAGTTGAGCCCTGAAGATGTCCCGTCCCATACGAGTGGGTACGAAACGTCGACAGTTATACCAGTGACGCGGTTCCAGCCCGGAAGCCCGGAAGAAGATAGTATTTCTTCTGTAATTTAAACTTTAAAAATAGGCCCTTAATAAGTAACTTATAATATCTTGTTTTATATTATTGGCGATAATCTCTTATAACAACTACAAAATTCTCAATATTTTAACCACCACTAAACACCTTTTTTGAGATTAAACACAATTATTGGGGGTTAGTTTTCCTACTTTTCGTCATTCTGGGTGCAACGTCGTATATGTTAAGCGAAAGTTCTATTGCAGATATCGATTTTGTGAAATATTATAGTTTGTTTTTTTTTGTGTTGTGGGGGGTCGCGATTTTTGAACAATGGAGAAACGCAAGAACTTTACCAACGCAAAAAAATGTGACGATAGATACACTACCTGTCATATTTATTTGCCCACCCTTAGGTTTAGCCAAAATTATTAAACTATCAAATGTGTACTGAAAATTTATTTATTGTACCAATACGATAGTGTAAAATAAACATAAAATAGTTACATTTTTCTTATATAAAAACTTTATCATTAATTATTATTAAATTTTGCTCTCATCAATGTGCCCACCTTTATTTTTGATAATTGCGGCACATAACCGCGGCATCCTTTCAATTAATTTTTGCAGTGTATTTCCTGTAATTTGTGCCCCGGCTTCTTGAAGTTGTTCCCACAGTACAGTGGTGGATGATAGAGCACGTTCTCGAACCTCCCGGTCCAATTCTTCCCAAAGAAGCTCTATTGGGTTCAGATCAGGACTTTGAGCTGGCCATACCATTATAGAGATTTGCCCTTGCTCTTCTAGTCGACGCAAGTAATCGCCACACAATCTAAAAGTGTGTTTCGGATCGTTGCCCTGTTGAAATACAAAATTTTCGCCAAGAATCCTTAGTCCTGAAGGAACAGCGTTATTTTCTAAAATTTCCTTATAGCCTTCTTTTCTTAGAATTCCTTCAATTTTGACGAGATCGCCTACAGATCTTCCACCAAAACACCCCCAAATCATTGCTGAACCTCCTCCATGTTTTATGGTAGGCGCAATACATTCTGGCAGTACACTTTCTCCTGCGGATCTTCTTACGAATATTCGCCTTTTACTACCGAATCGTCCAATTCTTATGTTCTTTAGCCCAATTTAGTCGTTTCATCTTGTTTTGCTTTCGTAGTAATGGTTTTCGCAGAGCAATTCTTCTGTATAAACCCGCTTGCCTTAACCTACTCTGTACCGTGGACACACTAATTGGTTTAGCACGCGCTCTATCCATTTCAGCAGCAATTTCTGGTGCTGTTTTTCGTCTATCGCGTCTACTTATCCGTATTAGATGCCGGTCATCTGCAGATGTCGTCGCTTTGTGTCGTCCAGATCTTCTTTTGTTGGAAAATGTACCACTTTCTTCAAATTTTTTAAAGTTATAATCAACGGTTCTGCGATTTAATCGTAATTCTTTTGCAATTTCGCGATTACTTTTACCCGTACGATGATAAGCAATTATCATAGCACGCACTTCAACAGATAATTCCTTCGTCTTCGGCATTGCATTAAAATATTCACAATAACTCTCTATTTCACTGTTTTTCCAACAAAAGATGAACGATAACTAACATAAAATTTATTTTCCTTTTTGAATAACACATTCTAATATTGTAATTAGTTAGTACAATAACACAATATTGGTAATACCTTTCGGAAATGCAGGTAAAACTGTTAATACTGTAAGGATTAGCCTATATAATATTTATGGTATTTTTCCAATTTATGATACTTTTACGATATATCATAAACAATTTAAGATTTTCGTAGAAATTCATATGGAATTACTTCCACTAATAATATTGTTGAATAATTATAATACAGATTTTTCGAAAGATAATCCGTATTTCAGGAAACACATAAAATTGGGGTGGGCAAATAAATACGACCGGTAGTGTACTTCATTAAAAACTGGAACCTATTCATAACCTCATTTTTATTTATATTATTTCATTTTCATGAATCGAAACCGTGACCCATCTTCGTGTCATTGAATTTAACACCATAAACAAAATAAAAAGTTATGTTTTTTAATAGTAAAATAATATTTATATTGGAGTGTTTCCTAATGAAATTTTCACAAGGTGTCGTGCACCTTGACATATTATTCCGATAGGTAAATTATAAATAAAATATTAATAACAAATAAACTTTTCTCGTTAATAAACTTGCGTTGCAAAATATGACTGCATGAGTAATAACTATTACTGCTATTAGGCGTCGCAATTTCTCCTGAACGTTCAACAAAGAAGTGAAAGTTGACGTCTATATGAATTAAAACATTAACAACAATAAATCATTTTTTTAGTTTTTTTTCTATGATAATTTGAAATTTCATCAGAATAATTTAAAATATATTTTAATTTAATTCCAAAATATAATTTTTGTTTTGATTTCAATGCGTATATACGAGCTACGCTTCGAAAATTTTGAAATACTCTATATACAGGGTGTAGTAAATAAATCGCGATTTTTGTAGTTATTAAAAACCCTTTTTTTTAATAATTCACATGCAACAAATGTTATGGGAACAAATAGAAATTTGTAGGAAACCAAAAAAAAAATGTTTTTGAATCTAGAAAATACCTCCCATCAGTTCCTGTCGCACAGAAAATTTTTCAACTTAGAACTAAGGTTGAACAATTCTCCGAGTAACCAGCGACTGGATGGGGGAGGTGGGCGAACGCGTGCTGATATTGTCGACATCCTACATCACGCCAGTGACGCAAAAATACCTCGCAAAGATGGATTGTTAGCCGCCACGTGTGTAAATAAATTTCTAAATCGATTTTCTGCATTAGAATATACAGAAACTAAGTTAAGTATTTTACAGTATGGCAGTGTGGATTGTAAAAGACACATTAAAAGCACACGCATTACTAGATAGAAATAAAATTATTGTCTTACACCAAGAGGGTTATAGTCAAGTGAAAATATCAAAGATGGTGAAATTTCCTGGTACGCCGTGCAACAAACGATAAAAAGAATGACTGAAACCGGCAGTGTAAGTGATAGATCAAAGAGTGGGCGTCCAAAAAAGCTCAGTAAAGCTGATGCACAGTTTTTAAAATTTAGTTCTTTAAGAAATCGTAAGAAAGTTAGCGCAGAACTAGCTCAAGATCTTACGCGAACATCTGGTACTTCAGTACATGCTTCAACAGTAAGGCGATACTTACTCAAATCAGGCTTTAGGGAATGCTTGGCCGCGAGAAAACCCTTACTGCGACGAGGTAATAGAGGGAAACATTTAAAATACGCCAAAGACCACGAAACTTGGGGATATAGTAAGCGGCGACAAGTACTATGGACTGACGAATCTTAATATCAATTATTTGGAACGAACAGACGTCAGTATGTTAGACGACGCCCTGGTGAATCATTATTGAAACCAGGTTTACACACTACCATAAAACATGGAGGAAGCAATATCCAAGTTTGGGGTTGTATTTCGGTAGCAGGTATGGGTGAAATTGTAAAAATTGAGGGTAAATTGGTGAGAAGTACAGAACACTATTAGAAGAACATGCCATACCATCACAGCAGCGACTTATTGGCAATAATTTCATTCTACATCAAGGATATGATCCCAAGCATACCTCAAAGTTGTGAAAACTTATTTAACACAACAGGAAGCAAATGGGGTATCGCAGAGTATGATATGGCCACCTCAAAGTCCTGACTTAAATATTATTGAGCATGTGTGGGATTATCTTGACAGAAAAAAGTTTGAAAGGTGGTCATACAAAATCAAATAAATACATACAAATAAATATCGATGTACTACTGTGGGCAAAAAATAGCAAGACTTTGTTCATAATTTTTAAATTCTTAATTTATTCTTCCAAATCTATTTCGTCCCCCTCAAAGTAATCCCCCCCTGGCCACAATACACTTGTGCCAACGTTTCTTCCAAGTCTCGAAACAGTTGTTAAAGTCAATTTCAGGAATAGCCTTCAATGCGCGTAGCGATTCACGTTTAATGCCTTCAGTTGACTCAAAACGGTTTCCCCGGAACGGTCGTTTGAGTTTGCTGAATAGCCAGAAGTCACACGGAGCTAAATCAGGCGAATACGGTGGTTGCGGCACGATATTGGTTGAAAATTTGGCGAAAAACTCACGAAGAATTAATGCAGTATGCGAAGGTGCATTATCGTGGTGCAAAAACCAAGAGTTGTCGGCCCATAATTCTGGCCTCTTTTTACGAATAGCATTGCGCAAACGACGCATAACACTCAAATAGTATTCTTTGTTGACAGTTTGGCCGGTCGGAAGGAATTCGGAGTGCACCACACCTCGATAATCGAAGAAAACTGTCAACATAACCTTGATTTTTGACTTGTTTTGACGTGGTTTTTTTGGCTTCGGCTCACCTTTGATACGATATTCGGCCGATTAATCGTCTGTTTCCGGGTCATAAGTGTAGATCCAAGTCTCATTTCCAGTTGTGATGCCTTTCATTTTGTCTTGATAGTCGGAAAGCATTGTTTCACAAACGTCAACGCGACGCTGTTTTTCGAAAAAATTGAGCGATTTTGGAACAAATTGTGCTTTCACTTTTCTTAGGCCCAAATGATCTTTCAAAATGGTTTTCACTAATCCTTCCGATATTCCAACGATGCCAGTAAGGTCTCTGACTGTTAATCGTCGATTCTCAAGCACCAATTCCTTGATTCTATTGACGTGTTGATCATCAGTTGATGTTAATGGTCGTCCTGGACGTGGTTCGTCATCAACGCGTTTTCGACCTTCTTTGAATAATTTGTACCAATTAAAAACACTTGCTCGCGACAAACTATTATCACCGAAGGCCTTTTGCAACATTCTGAACGTTTCGGCTCCAGAAATTTGATTCCGTACACAAAATTTAATGGAACTTCTTTGTTAAATAATTTCATTGTAAAAATCGCCGAATGCACTTTTTGTACTTCAGAAAGAAAAGCGTATACTAAACACTAATGATTATTTTGATGTGACATTTGGCACAGATGTCACTGACAGTCATACCAACCTAGAAAAAAAAATATTTCGACGAATGGGTTTTCGCGCGAAATTTATATTAAAAAGTCTTACTATTTTTTGCCCACAGTAGTATGTTAGGTTTTATACATTAAAGCAAATTTCAACTTGTGTAAGATTATTATTTATCCTTTTATAATAGCTTCTTGTAAAATTCAAGGAGGTACTTCTTTCTTTTGCACAGTATTGTATATACATAATACATTATGGAAAACGTGTTGTAATTATCACTACACGGTCCTGTGAATTTCTATCATTATATAAACACAAGAAAATTGTAAAAAGACATATAGCACCTACATATGTCGTAACTTATAACACTTACGCAATATAACTAAATTATAATTTTTAGTATACCGGGGAATTCATATTTAAAAATATTTTAATAGAACTTCCTTATATTTCCTCATCGCAACCGAAGCAATACTCTATAAATAATATTTTCGTTAATAAATGGACAAACAAAACGAATTTCTAATTAGCAATACTATGTGAGGATATTTCTTTCGAGCTATGTACATACATACATTCAAACTACTGTAGAGGCAGAAACATAAAACTTGATAAAAGAACGACGCGAGCGCTCCAAGTCTTTTCAATCAGCCGAGCATATCGCGAAGAAAGTTTTGGGCTAAAATTCCGACGGTAAACAGTGTAACAGCGAACTTTTGATGTAACAGATACACCTGCCAATGCGAAAACAATATTATGTTTTTAATAATTAATAGATGCGGTTTTGGGTTTTTCATAATCAATATTTACGTTCACCAGAGAACGGAAATGGAATTTTCATAAAATTTTAAAATCAGAAAGAAAGAATTCCTTTCCTCCAAAGGAAAAGGACGCTTAAAATAATGTTTTAGCATTATTTTAACACAAAAACTACAATAATTACTGCATTAGAAATGTAAAAAGAATCTTTCTTTGTTTGTTTGTTTAAAATTGAATAAAATGTAATCAATAAGGAACAATATTTAACAGGCTGCCCAGGGAAGATACAAACCTAAAACAGGATAGTATGTGTCACTGCCTTCTCAAAACTAGCATTCACTTTTGTTACATTTATCCGTTGATAATAAATGTTGATATACCGTGCATTCATTTGACCTCGCTACGAAAACTGTACTACATTATATTCGGGTCTAGCTGCCGAATACCGATCAGAATGTAAAGTGGTGGGGCGCGAGTCATTTGAATCACGACTATAACTGACTACTGATCGTACTAGCTGCAGCCCCACCACTAATTTGACTGTAGGCGTATCGATATCGTATTAACGGTCATTCGTGGTTGGCATTTGGGAGAGTGTGTTACGGTAAGACCTTTAAATTTAAATATTTTTTTAATTATATTACTTTGTTAATGTATACATTGGAAGAAAAAATTCAAATGATAACATGGGCTTTGAAAGGTAATTCGTTACTGCGTATCCAGCGCCTTTTCTCTGAAAAATCTTAGAGAAAGACGTTCATATAAACTTTTAAAACAAATCTACATAGTTTGAATCTAAATTAAATTTATTATCATATCATTTTCCGGGAACAATGTAGAATGACAAACATTTATGTCTATAACGAAACTATTAATTAATACATATTTTCGAAAGATAAGGTATAATTACGATCAATTAAAAACAATACGACAGAAAAAAAGTCAGGGAAATCGCAGAAGCATATATGTACGTATGTGTACGTTCATATCGAAAAACCATTTCATGTTTATGCTCGCGAAAATAACATGGAACAAAGAAAGTTATAATTAAATTGTTTATGTAATGTATTAAACATCGGGAACTGCAAAATATCACTGTTAAATAATGTAAAGTCCATAAAACTTGTAGATAGAAATTGTCTATATAAAGTCTTTTACATTTACGTTACTTCACATTTATAGCGTTACAGAAAGAAATTGTCTCCTCAAGAGGTGAACGGGACCGAAGAGACTATCAAATCTGTCGTATTTGATTACTTACAAACAACAGAGCTATTTAATTATTTAAACAGGAATTCATTCGAAAATATTTAGAGAAATTGATTTAAAAAAAATAGGGTAGCGACATAGAAAATAACTATAGAAGAGTTAATGTAAAGTCTTTAAGATCATCTAGGGATAAATCGTTTAAGTTAAGTCTTTTACGAGTGTGTTACTTCACATTTATGACGTAACGGAAAAGAAAATTGTTAACTCTTCCCAACAGGTGAATGGAACCGAAGAGAGTACCAAATCTGTCGTATTTATTTACTTACAAACGACAGATCTAATTAATTATTTAAACAGGAATTCATTCGAAAATATATAGGAAAATCGATTTAAAAAAAATAATATAGCGACACAGAAAATTAGTCTAACAACCTTAATATAAAGTCTCTAAAAGTTTCTGCACTGTAGAACACGTTTTTTTGATCGAATTGGTCTGAGGGTTTTTTACATACTGTCGTTAACCCATGCATATTTTGTTATTTTGTTCTACATTTGTGAGTTACAATAGGGATGTACTTTATCAAAATGAAATGAAGGAAAACTTTTGTGTTTCCATGCTATTATTATTTTAAAGTTTTGTAACGTTGTTCCCACAAAGACGCCACGTTGTTTAGTATTTGTTTGGCAGCCATCAATAGTGAACGTTTTCAGTGAATTTTAAAAATGGAGAAAATTGGTCATCGTTACGTGATACAATACTTTTACTTGAAAGGCCCCAGCCCAACCGATATAAATGCTGAACTGGATGCTACTCTGGGTGAGTCTGCTCCTTCGTTTACAACAGTGAAATATTACGTAGCAGAGTTTAAACGAGGCCGTACGAGCTGCCAAGACGAGCATCGCAGTGGTCGACCAAATGAGGTGACGACTCCAGAAATGGTGAAGAAAATCCACAAAGCAGTACTGGATGATCGTCGACTGAAAGTGCGCGAGCTAGCAGACATTGTAGGCATTTCAAAAAGTGTGGTACATCGCATATTGTCTGAAAATTTGGACGTGAGAAAGCTGTGTGCAAGATAGGTGCCGCGTTTGCTCACACTCGAGCAAAAACAGTGTCGTGAAGATGTTTCAATTGAGTGTTTAGCGAAGTTTCACAGCAACAAAGCAGAATTTTTGCGCCGTTTCATAACCAAAGATGAAACATGGGTCCATCACTTCACACCCGAAACAAAAGAGCAATCAAAACAATGGACTCAAAAGGGAAAACCGGCTCCAAAGAAGGCGAAGACCGTTTCATCTTCAAGCAAGGTCATGGCGTCGGTTTTTTTGGGATGCGCGTGGAATTATTTTCAGTGATTATCTTGAAAAAGGAAAAACTATCAACGGCGAGTATTATGCAAACTTATCGCGACGTTTGAGCGTAGAAACCAAGCCAAAACAGCCGCATTTGGCTAAGATGAAAGTGTCGTTTCATCAAGAGAATACACCAGCTCCCAAATCCATTATTGCAATGCCCAAAATTAGTGAATTAATGTTTGAATTGCTACCTCATGCACCCTATTCGCCAGATTTAGCCCCCTGGGATTATTTTCTGTTCTCAAACTTGACAAAATGGCTCAGTGGTCAAAGATTTTCCAACGATGAAGAAGTGATGTCGGCAGTTAATGGCTATTTTGAGAAGCAAGACAGTTCTTATTACAACAAGGGTATCGAACTTATTGAACATCGCTGGGAAAAGTGTATAGAGCTGAAAGGAGATTATGTTAAAAAATAAATACATTTCTTTCCAAAATTTTTGTATTTTCTTTGTTGGGTCGGGTACTTCTGGGACCACCCTCGTATATCTTCCTTCATTCGACAATAAAACCAAAAGTAATTTTTTAAAACTAATATATTTTGTGAAAAATCCTTGTAAATATCTAGGAATGTTTGCTAGAAGCAGTGCGTATCGATATCTATGATTCATTTAGCAAATTTTTAATTCCAGACTTGATTTTTAGATTCATTTGTATTTTTCGTAAGTGAAATAGAAAAAAGGGTTTCACAGTGGAATATTCGCCCCTGCTTTTAAAAGAAGATGATCTAGTTTCATCCAAAGATTCAAAGAGGGATAAATATGAATTTATTACCCTTCCCTGTCGAATACATCCACTTTTTCTTGATTATTTGACTGTTTTATTCTATTTTTTTTTATTATTTAATTTGGTGCATTTATTATTGGTACATGACTTCAAACACACCGTAATTATTTGAATCAAATATTTTGAAACGTAATTGTAAGAGAAATAAATCAATTTATTTAATTAATAAAAAAAAGATTTAGTTTTACGTCAGATTGTACGTGTTAAAAAAAATGCGGTAATTTTCAAATACACCTTTGTTTTAATTTATACCGAAAACAATTAGCGCTTTGCAAAATCAACAAATGAAGTCAGAAACACGCCGATTAACAAATACTGCGTTATTGTGCAAAAGCAAGACCTTCTAAGCTTTCTAATTATGCCAAAATTAACACTGCACAAATATCATCGTTAAATTTTAAATAAACTAAAATAAATTTTATATTACATCAATTTTCTCCGTTGAAATTCCGAAATTGTAATTCGCGATATTAACTTTTCCATTTTAATTCCTTTTAGGGGGTCTTCGAAAAACAATTCGAGAAAAAAAAATTATTTTGACTTACATGAATTTCTCTTTTTGCCCAGGGAATATTTAGCCTCCAACATTTTCACAACTTCACACACGTTACTGCGATATATAAAATTACACTTTGCAATAGGTAAAACTCAAACCCTTGTATACACAACCGCCTGAAAAAAAAACACGATTCAAATGAACGGACAGGTATAGAACGGCGAACGATCACAGTCAAAACAAAAGAAACAACTAAAACGAATATATTGTCATCACCATTTAAAACGTGTGTCCGCGGGTACATACGTTTTCAAATTATATAGTTTTATTGTGCGTTACTATTGGACCACTATTAACAACAAACATAAAACCCGAACCCACCAAACAACAGACGAATTTACTTTCAACTTCTGTAACAGTACATGGCTCCAATGTTATTAATATTACGTGTATCAGCTTTTTTTTTCGCAAGAAACTTTTGATACGTAACGATTTTCTATTGTTAGCGGACTTATTGGAGTGAAATCGTAATTAAAGTGTGCGGAATAGGAAAAAAAATGAAGGTAAAATAACCGAATTATTGGAATAGTTGTTTTGGAGCAGATTCTCTTCAAAAAACTAGTTTTGTAAATGTTAGTACGATCTCAAATTATGATATGTAATTTGTTTTCTTCGAAAATACTAGTACACGATAGGACTTAAGTAATTTGGACTTTTCCTTTAATGTACGACAAGAAAAAAACAAATTTGTATGATTATTGAATTCTTGAAATGATTACACCTAATTGACGACTAATTTGCTTGTTGTTATTTAAAACACATGACAAGGAAATATATTTTAATGTGGGACTAATTAATAAATTCATTAAGCATAGGTAATCCTATTTATATTACACACATTATCGTACTTTTTTAAATCTATCTGAAGATAAATATTTGTATCTTTATGTCTCGTGTTTATATCTTTAAATATTTTTTTATAGAGAAACAATGTAATTGTCAAAAATTAAATCATTTTTAATCAAATCAATTATTACGTTTAACATATAACATAAACATGAAAATAAAAATTGCTATTCTGAATTTCATTCTATAAATCATAATTATTAATTTTAAATTAGTGTACGCGCCAATTCTTTAGTGACTTTTCTTTTATATGTTTCCCATATTCACTTTAACCTTAAAAAGAGGTACTTGCTTGTTTGGTAAACATTTTCAACGAAAAATATTAAAAAAGGGATTACAAGGTATAAAATACGATGGTAAGTATAGAAATAATTATATAACTCAGAATAATTTACGTTTTTTATTTTATATCCATATTAGAACTGTATTTACAGCCTTGAAACAAACTATGTTTTATCACCATTATTATTTAAAAACATATTTGAAAACCGAAATATACTTTCTTATCACCAGTTTGAATTAATTTAATTTTTTTAAATATATTTAAGGCTCATACAATACTATTAGTACAACCTGGATCAAATCCAGAAACTAGAACCTATTCCGATTATGAATCTGTAAACGAGTGTATGGAAGGTGTTTGTAAAATATATGAAGAACATCTGAAAAGAAGGAATCCTAACACGCCGACAATAACATATGACATATCGCAATTATTCGATTTCGTAGATCAGGTATCACAAGTAAATTATCGGAACAATTACGTGTGTACATTCTATCTTTTGTAGTTATCCGACCTGAGTTGTTTAGTATACCAAAAATCGACAAACACATACGCACCATACAATAAAGATTGGATTAAGGAAAAAATATATATATTACTGCGACAAGCCGCAGGACACTCGGAATAGAAAAGGGTATTGATATATATATAAATTCTTATTTTATATTCTTTATTGAATTATTTTATTTAGTTCATTTTTTTTCTCTCATATTCTCATTTTTATTAAACAACAAAGTGAATGTCAGCCATTGTAAAAAATCGACAAAAATACAATTAAGAATTTCATTTTAGTTCGTATCGCTCTTTATATTATGACTGTTTGGATGTATTATAACCATAGATTGAATAAAAAAAATCTATTAATTTCTGATATAGTATCGTATAGTAAAATATGTAACATATTTAACTAATAAATATATTGAAAATGATCCTTTTTTGTGTGTGAACTTGTGAAATAAATTTATTTAATTTACATACTAGTTTATTTATTTCGATATTTAAAATTGATGTATTTATAAACGTAAGCTCCTAAACTTTGTACGTATTTTTTTATACACATTGAATTCTACGTTTACCTACTTTGTTACTATTTTTATTACCTTGGTTCCATTTATATTATTGTAATACCCTCTTACAGGAATAGATTTGAGATATTTCAGTGGAGTATGTATGAAAACAAAATCTTACAGTAAATTATGTAATTATTAAAATGGTACTTGTTCGTATAACACTGTGACTGCGATGTGTTCAAATATATCAGGAATCTGCTTGTCCTTTAAAAATAAATATGCCTGAGACTTAGTTTGTTGAAGTTTCTATCAAACTTTAGATTATTTTATTAGATATTATGTAAGCAAGGTCATTACATTACCTGTTTTGGTAGTATCAGGTTGTTACAAATGTAATGTCCGTTTTTTCCTTCAGTCTGAACTGAATCGCACCTGTGTGAAGACGTGTATGTTTTTGGTGAAAATTATTATTGTATTTGTAGAAAAGGGTATTTATTTTGAAGTGTGTACCTGTTCCACTTCTTGGAAAGATTAATACACCTGTCCTTGTCTCGCCTATGGAAATGCTGTCGGCAAAAGATGTTCGGGCAATTTACCCCTTTCAATTTAAAAAGGGATTAAATGCAGCTGCAGCAACGCGACAAATTAATCAGACGTTCGGTGAAACCACGTGTAATGAACGCACATTACGGCGATGGTTTAAAAAATTCAGCGAGGGAAATTTTGATTTGGAAAATGAGCCTCGCGGATATGCGCGTAGCACCGTTAATGACGACGAGCTGCGTGTAGAAGTTGAAAGTAATCCGTCGACAACAGTGCGTAGCCTTGCAGAAACATTTCAAGTGTCCATTGCCACCATTAGTCGTCACCTTTCTTCGATTGGCAAAGTGAAGAAACTCGATCGATGGGTGCCGCCCCAGTTAACGGAAGCCAATAAGCTCCGTCTATTAGAGGTGGCTACCTCTTTGGCTAATAGACAGAAAGTTGAACCGTTTCTTCATCGAGTGGTAACGTGTGACGAAAAGTGGATACTTTATGATAATCGGAGACGGTCAGGACAATGGTTAGATCGAGGTGAAGCACCAAGACAGCATGCACGAGCATCACTTCACCCGCGAAAGATTATGGTGATTGTATGGTGGACCAGTAAGGGTATTATTCACTATTCATTTTTGCAATCTGGTGAAACCATCACGGTAGCGTCCTATTGCACCGAACTGGAAACTATGCATGGAAAATTGAGCCGCTTGCAGCCCTCACTAGTCAATAGACATGGACGACCCATACTTCTTCATGATAATGCAAGACCCCATGTTGCACGACAGACAATCCAAAAACTTTCGGAATTTGGTTACGAAATTCTCCCTCACCCACCTTATTCACTTGACCTTTCGCCAACTGATTTTCATTTTTTCCGAAGTTTAGACAATCACTTAAAAAATAGGGACTTCCCTGACCGGGAGTCTCTAATAGCAGTGCTTGAGCAATATGTGAGCCGTCAAAACCTAGATTTCTTTCCAAAGGGAATTTTTCAGCTTCTAGGCCGTTGGCAACAAACTATTGATGTAAATGGAGACTATTTTGCTGAATAAATATTTATATTTTTTTAAATTTAGACTTTTTTTTATTCCTTACAAAATCGGACATTTCATATGTAACAACCTGATATCTTTTTTTATTTCCATAAATGAAATGATGAAAGCAAAGCCTTGTAAAGGGTTACGTTATAAATAAAAAAAATATTTTTTCAGCTTTCAGGATAATACAAATTACAAGCAACTAGATTAAATTAGCTGACATTCTTACCTTGTCTTTATCTTGTGTGTCTTATTAGTATTTTTTGTCCTAAGAAGTTCATAAGGTGTTTACTAGTTTTTTTACCTGCATTTAACTTTGCCGGCCGGTTCCTGTTTTGTATTGTTAAAAGACGGTTCAAAAGAGTGTTCAATACAATTTTGTATAACGCCAAGAGATTTTCTTACTATTTATCAATACCTAATTGTTTATATCTGACCTATGCCTCTTCGTTATGAGGAAAAAAAGCTCAAACTTAACAAATGCATATTTTTGCATTTTTATATACAGAAGATCCTTCTCAATGTTTTCATTTATCCTTTTTTTTAAACTACAGCGAATTTTTACGTCCCTCTACATCAACAACACAAAAAAAAAACTAAAATAGTAATTACATTTTTAATATTGATTAGTAACTGAACTGTACGCTACTGCGAAAGCACTCGTTTCTGCAGTCTTAATTCCAAATAAAATCAAACATTTTAATTTTAACATTGTCATTATTTAACACTTGTAATTCCTTGTTAGCATTCCCATACTATTACATCCTAACAGATATCTTATCCTTACTAGGAGTAATCATTATCTACGAGGGTAGTTTGACAAGTAGTGAGAATGGAAAAGAAAAACGAATTTTTTAAATACAAAATAATTTTTATTTTTCAATATATTCTCCTAAAAGAGCAATACATTCATTCCAACGGTGCTCCAATGCCCTTATGCCATCTCTAAAATGCGATTCCGGAAGGCTTGCAAAATACACATTTACGAAGATGATAAGCTCGTCGTTAGACGAAAATTTCTTTCCACCTAGTACCGTTTTCAATTTTGGAAAAAGGTGGAAGTCGGAAGGGGCTAGATCCGGCGAATAAGGCGCATGCGGTACTAATTGGAAATGCAACTCGTGGATTTTGGACATCGCAACTGTGCTGGTATGCGAGGGAGCGTTGTCTTGGTGAAACAGAATCTTTTTCTTTGCCATTCCTGGCCGTTTAGCACGAATCTCAACATTTAATTTTTGTAGAAGTTCTGCATAATATTGTCCGTTTATTGTGGCACCTTCTGAAGGTAATCAATGAGCAAAATGACCTTTGAATCTCAAAAAATTGATGCCATCACCTTGTTTGCCGATAAAGTGGTTTTCGCTGTCTTTGGAGGTGCAAAATCACGTTCTAACCATTGTTTCGACTGTTGTTTAGTTTCGGGTGTACTCTAGTGTATCCAAGTTTTTTCGCAAGTAACAAATCGCCTACAAAAATTAACCGGATTCCGCTTATAAAGGTCCAAACACTCATTGGAAATGCGCAAACGAGCGAACTTTTGATCAGTCGTAAGCAATCGCGGCACCCATCTTGCCGAAAGCTTGGAAAGGCCCAATTCTTTCGTTAAAATGTGGTGTACGCGTTCTGTTGAAATGTTTACCATGTCTGTTATCTCTCTCACTTGGAGTCGTCGATCTTGCTTAATAATATTATGGATTTTTATAATCATTTCTTTAGAAATCACGATTTTGGGTGCTCCAGAGCACGCTTCATCAACACAGCTCGTTCTACCACGTTTAAATTCATTTACCCATCTACTTATTGTGGCGGATGATGGAGGATATTCACCTAATGTTTCCCGTAACTCATCTTTTATTTCGGTAGCTTTCATACCCTTAATTACGAAGTATTTAATCACCGCACGATACTCTGCTTTTTCCATTTTAACAAAACGACGTGTTACTTCTTTTTCAATCAGCTGTCAAAAATAAACCAATCAACCGATTTATCTAAATATCGGAATGTAAACATATAAATAGGCAACCTAAATTACAATGCATTTGTTTTACCAATTAGAGCGCCACCTATGTGTCATTCTCACAACTTGTCAAACTATCCTCGTATCTATAGATTACTAGAATATATTAATGAAGGCCCTGTTCGTATCCAAAAGTGTGAATTTTATCTGGGAGAAGGGTAAAAATGAAACGGAATTTTACAAATTAGACACATTTTATTTGACTAATGTTGCAATTTAAAATAATACAAAAAAAGGTAATAATTGTCATAGAATTTGCACCATCAAAAACTCTTTTTTATAACTAACATTCATAATTTTTTTTTGTCCAGTTCAACAAGTACATAAAATCACAACAGTTTCTCCTTTTTTATATACATTTTTGTATGAATATCACAACTTTGCATTTTATCATTGATAACCATTTGAAATCGCTCATTTCTTGATAATATTTAACCATACGTAGAATCATTCATCATTTTTACACACTTCCACAACACTAATAACTATTGCTAGACCGTCTAGTACAATCATTTGCTGGGTATGAGATCAAATCAACAATGCCCTGTACGCTTTTATTATAACGTTAGTATGTACGACGTTGCATATACACTACCGGTCATATTTATTTGCCCACCCCAATTTTATGTGTTTCCTGAAATACGGATTATCTTTCGAAAAATCTGTATTATAATTATTCAACAATATTAGTAGTGGAAGTAATTCCATGTGAATTTCTACGAAAATCTTAAATTGTTTATGATATATCGTAAAGGTGTCATAAATTGGAAAAATACCATAAATATTATATAGGCTAATCCCTACAGTATTAACAGTTTTACCTGCATTTCCGAAAGGTATTACCAATATTCTGTTATTGTACTAACTAATTACAATATTAGGATGTGTTATTCAAAAAAGAAAATAAATTTTATGTCAGTCATCGTTCATCTTTTGTTGCGAAAACAGTGAAATAGAGATTTATTGTGAATATTTTAATGCAATGCGGAAGACGAAGGAATTATCTCTTGAAGTGCGTGCTATGATAATTGCTTATCATCGTACGGGTAAATGTAATCGCGAAATTGCAAAAGAATTACGATTAAATCGTAGAACCGTTGATTATAACGTTAAAAAATTTGCAGAAAGTGGTACATTTTCCAACAAAAGAAGATCTGGACGACGCAAAGCGACGACATCTGCAGATGACCGGTATCTAATACGGATAAGTAGACGCGATAGATGAAAAACAACACCAGAAATTGCTGCTGAAATGAATAGAGCGCGTGCTAAACCAATTAGTATGTCCACGGTACAGAGAAGGTTAAGGCAAGTGGATTTATACGGAAGAATTGCTCTGCGAAAACCACTACTACGAAAGCACAACAAGATAAAACGACTAAATTGGGCTAAAGAACATAAGAATTGGACGATTGATCAGTGGAATAATGTGTTGTGGACAGATGAATCGAAGTTTGAACTTTTCGGTAGTAAAAGGCGAATATTCGTAAGATCCGCAGGAGAAAGAGTACTGCCAGAATGTATTGCGCCTACCGTAAAACATGGAGGAGGTTCAGTAATGATTTGGGGGTATTTTGGTGGAAGATCTGTAGGCGATCTCGTCAAAATTGAGGGAATCCTAGGAAAAGAAGGCTACAAGGACATTTTAGAAAATAACGCTGTTCCTTCAGGACTAAGGATTCTTGGCGAAAACTTTGTATTTCAACAGGACAACGATCCGAAACACACTTCTAGATTGTGTGGCGATTACTTGCGTCAACTAGAAGAGCAAGGGCAAATCTCTATAATGGTATGGCCAGCTCAAAGTCCTGATCTGAACCCAATAGAGCTTCTTTGGCAAGAATAGGACCGAAAGGTTCGAGAACGTGCTCTATCATCCACCACTGTACTGTGGGAACAACTTCAAGAAGCCTTGGCACAAATTACAGAAGATACACTGCAAAAATTAATCGAAAGGATGCCGCGGTTATGTGCCGCAATTATCAAAAATAAAGGTGGGCACATTGATGAGAGCAGAATTTAATAATAATTAATGATAAAGTTTTTATATGAGAAAAATGTAACTATTTTATGTTTATTTTACACTATTGTATTGGTACAATAAACAAATTTTCAGAACACATTTGATAGTTTAATAATTTTGGCTAAACCTAAGGGTGGGCAAATAAATATGACCGGTAGTGTATTTCCCCCCAGCTGCAAAGACACATCGATCAGCTTTTCTCGACAAATGTTGGGTAACAGCCACATTTTATTGATGAACTATTGCACATATGGTTACCATCTTATTACTAAAGTATCTAAAATATATGTATAATATACCCATAAATGTACGTTCGAAAAATAAATTTTAAAATTCATCTATTCAGGCCATATCAATAATCGTTATGATATCACTCAAAAAACTGGAATTTCCGAGCGTAATTTGTGTGATAAATCATCGTCCAATGTCAAAAGAACCATAAACATGAAAAACATGCCGATGGCACTGAGGAAGTGCCATATGTCGTGGTAATCGTAAAAGTCCATTAAAATACATTCTTGGTTGTAATAACGTGACCGGGCCGGCGTCTCCTGAAACGAAGAAAAAATATGAATTAATATTAAAATAAACGCACCCTCAGATGTTTAAATCTTTTATATAACTGTGTATTCGTGACATATTAGTGTAACCTTAATTGTTTTTTCGGGATTTCCCCGGGTGTTTAATGTGTACACATTTTTACGTTTTTCTTGCCTGAAAATTGCCACTTTAAATTTCGTCCGCTTAAGAAAACATCAAAGAAATTAAGAGAAAAATCTCGTTATGTTTTAATACTTTCAATAGTCTGTATTATCACTAAGACTGCAGAAACGAGTGCTTTGGCAGTAGTGTACTGTTACTGTCAATATTAAAAATAATAAATTTAATTACTATTTTAGTTTCTTTTTTTTTGTGTTGTTGATGTACAGTGACGCAAAAATTGTAATATTGTGTCATTGGTATGCCTTCCCGTGCTGACTCAGTCATACTCCTACGGTGAGGTGAAAATATGTTGGTGTATTTGGAAAAGGAGCGTTCTGCGCCTAACAATCTGATGTTCGGGAATTAGGACGTTCGCATCACATTCGCACTCTTGGTTTTTAGTTAAACTCTTGTCTATACGCACTATACTTTGAAAATCGGGATTCTTATTTATAACCTCACACAATTTATCGGTTGTTAATCTTCTTGTACTATCTGTTAGATTTCCTAACGAGGCTTTGGGGTAATATACTATATTTAGTGCTTCATGTAATGACAGCTTGGAGTTCTCTAATTTGGAAATGGTATCTCCCAAGGGTATGTTTTATGGTTTCTACTATCCTTTCTGCGTTTGTCTTCTGTAATATTCTACTACTATAAGGTTTGCTAATAGGGATGATATGATTTTGAAGTGACATTTCGGCCATTTGTAATATATCATGATCTGTATGGTTTTTCATTGTATTCAGTAGTGTCATCATGGAGAGATATACGCAAGAACAACGTTTACAAATTATTCAGTTTTATTATCAAAATAATAGTTCTCCAATTGCAACTTTTCGTGCGCTTCTGCCATTTTATGGTCGTAATAATCGTCCAAGTGTGCTCGCTATTCGTCGAATTGTTAAAAATTTTGAGGTTACATTTTCTTTACATAATTTTCAAGTGCCAATAAGCAAGAGAACCGCTCGAAATAATGCAAATATTGCTATCGTTCAGACAAGTGTTACTGAAGACCGTAATTTGTCGATTCAAATGGCGTTGTAACTTTTTCTGAAGCTGATGTTACCTGTGAAACATTTACAAATATATTTTCAGCCGGTGTTTCCTTCGTCTTCTTCAAGTTCCTGCTTAGAATCTGAGTCATGACTGCTCACTATTTCTTGGTCACTTTCATCACTACTTTCACCTCCAATATCATCTTCCTCTCTCAAGTTAATATCTGATAAAAGTGACATCAGTCGCTCCTGCTCTCTTTCGTAAGAACTCATTTTTTACTTGTTAACACTACGTAATACACTTTCATACTGATAATAAAAATTATATTGTCGTTTTGTACATACAAAAAACACAAAAAGAAACTGTTCATACCTGTATGTATGTATATAATGCTGATGGAATAACGATACATCTATTCGTCATAACAACAGTTGGGCTTATTCGCAAAAAAAGAAAGAAACACAAGTGCTTTTATTTATATTAGCGATCACTTAAAGTAATCGCTAAAACTATGTACAAGGTTACTATCAATGGGTATAAAACACCCAAAAAAATGAAACGCTATTACTATCGCGGGTGTAAACCACCCAAGCTCTTTTTAAAATAAATTTTATATAAATATAATCTCGGATTAATGTAGTAGAATGTACTTCTAAACATAAAAAACCATTCAAAGGTGGATAACATCATAATAAAGGGACGATTTTCTTGGAAAATTATATAGTTTACTTAAAAGTTCAGCCTTTTGGGTGGAATCCACCCAGACGATAGTAACGGAGGGTTAAGCAAGGTTTATTTATAAAAAGGTGTACTTACCGACCAAGATATCGATTTATGGAGGAAAAAATCCATAGAAACTACGCCGCATATCAAAGAGAACAGCAGAAATATCATTGTTAAGCAATTAATCCCTTCTTTGTAAATAAACTGAAATAAATCGTCAAAAAGTGAAAATAATTTTTGTACTAAAATTGCTCACCTTCATTGTCACGTAATACGCAAAATAATAGAATGTGTTTAACATAAACAGGCCTAGCAGGTAACTTGCGAAGTCACCTTGTTTGTAAATTCCATATGCCGCAAAAGCCCAATTCAACAGGTTGCCAATCAGTAATAGAACCATACGTCCTAAGTAAGTGCAAAAATTACTATAAAATCGTGGAAAATATTAAGTTACTAACCCCTGTGCATTGGCGTGAAAATATACACAAAGCCTGCCCTGTAATTTTGGTTTATGATCCTGTACGCTCTTAATATGACACCCGCATCTAAAAAACAAATTATAATTTTTTCGTTTTCCGTGAAGTTTTTGGGATGGTTTTTGTTTTTCGTAGGTCGTTTGTTAAAAATATTTTTCCCGTTTTCTTCGATAACCTAGCGCCACCTTTCGAAAGACTTCACAACTCGCTCATTTTTTCCGGTGAGAAACTTACAAGGACCGACTGACTTACAAGGACTCACTCATCTGAACCGAAGGATGCATCACGAAAAGTGTTTTGAATAGAACTAAACAAGTGAACGTCTGATGGAAGTAAGCTCCGACCCCCCATCTAACATTCGATAATTTTTTGACGGGCGACCAAACTTATGTTAGTCTCGCGTTGGGATTACGAGCCTTGGAAGATTGTGGATAGTCGATTGGTTCGAAATTCCGATAGTACGCACTTGAATTAACACGTGAAGTTCTTCAAGTTCGTGAGAAATCCAAATATCGAGCTTGCTGACGAAAATTGCACACTTTCGTCTTTTATTTCCAACTTTCTATAAAATTTCAAACTCTCAATCGGATTAATTTGGTACGTAGACTTCCGCGGTCGTGGTCCATGCTATCTGCTTCTGGGTTTCCGGGCTGGAACCGCGTCACTATTATATCTGTCGACGTTTCGTACCCATTTGTATGGGACATCTTCAGAGCTGAACTACTGCACTGAAACTATCAGTTTCAGTGCAGTAGGATCTTTCAATGTTCTTTTTACCAAAATGAAATTACATCTGTCATATGGCAGGGTTTAAAGGTGGATGCGATGATACACTGGATTTTACGAAACTAGCGCCATCTATTACAGCCAAAATGTGTAACTATCCATTAGATGATTTAAAGCGAATCTTGAGCTCTTTGAATTAAAAAACAAGCTTGAAAAGGATATCTTGTTTAAAATAACACTCAGTACTTAGATCGCCCGATTTCGAGCACTAATAGCTTAGCAATACTACTGAAGATGGCAGTAATATTATTGAAATCATATCCATCGCGATACAGATATTTAAGTGTTTTCACATTATATATACTGCTCAATCACATATATTGTCAAGGAGTTAGATGTTTTTGCGTCTGCATATAATACGTACCTAGATTACAACAACCCAAGTAGTAAATGTTAACAGTTAAATAGAAACACAATGCCAAATGCGAGACGGTGAATATAATCCAGAAAGCGAGGTTCGATTCCAATATACCAATCATGCCTAAAACAGTTAAATCTGTTAGTAAAGAAGTAATGTAAGATTTAGTACACTGTACCCAACAGAATTGCAACTGCCAACACCCCGAATGTGGAATAGGCACTTGCGTTTATGTCCGGATGTCTGGCATGGTAGATTTTCACCATGCACAACACTGCAGTAATGTACATAAAACTTGTATCTGGAAATATAAACAAGAAATACACAAATGTCCTTTTTTAGTTGAAAGCTAGTAAAAATTCAATGAAAAACCTATAATAAAAGCTATGGACAAAATAATTAAGTCTGTCTGTCTGTCGCTGAGAAAACCGAACTTTCTTAAAATAAAAACAAAAGCTTACCATATTATTAAAATTCATTTATTTTATTCAAAGTAGTCACCTTCGGCTTTACAACGTTTTACACGGTCAATTAACATGTCAAATGAATTTTTAAGTTCATCTTTAGAGATGTCTTTGAAGATCGCTGTCGACGCCTTTTTAATAGCTTCGACGTCGGCATAACGCTGTCCTTTCATCGACAAGTGTAGTTTGGTGAATAAAAAGAAATCACATGGGGCCAAATCCGGTGAATACGACGAATGGTGGATGGTTAAAATGCCATTTGTAATTAGAAAATCAGTTATAAGCGTGGGTTTTGGGACTTGCCAATAATAAGTAACTTCCTTTTTTCTGTGCATGTAAAATTTGCTGCAACCAAAACCGTGAGCCTTTCTTTTGATAGTTTTCCACCAAGGCAACTATCGCCCTTAAATTTCAACGTTCTGTTGGGCATTAGTCTGTAGAATAGACCCGTTTCATCTGCATTGAAGATGTCGTGGTCTTCATATCTTGTCGTATGTTGGGCCATTTATTTTGCAACCAATCATCTACTACTTCCATAGTAACTGACGCTGCTTCGCCTACAACTTTTCCACTGTTGCTATCGTGGCGTTTTTTAAATCTTTCGATCCAGCTTCGACTACATTTGAAATCGCTATCTTCCACTTTGCTTCCCAGGTCTTCCGCTTTTGTTTGCAGTAAAACACCGGTAATCGTCGCATTCTTACCTCTTTGCTGAGAAAACCATAACAAAAGCCCTTTATCCACTTTATCTTGAGCTGATTTTCTAATTTTTTTGGCATCGGAATTTTTTTGTTCATAATAATTCTTGAGTACTTTATCTCTTTCTTTCCAAATCATACAAACCGTCGACTTGTTTAAATTCAGATTCTTACACACATCAGCTTGTTTTGAACCACTTTGTAATTTTTTAATAATTTCATACTTTCTTTCTAAAGTGAAAGCTTTGCGCTTTTGTTTTTGATTATCACTTGGCGCCATGTTTATAAACCCACAAGCTACAATTGGTAAATACTGTAACACAAACGGACAACGTAACGTGACTAATTTGTGAGACTGACAGGCACCGCGTTTTTGATGTAACGGAGTTTTCGGGGGATTCCCATTCGAGCGATAAAGAAAGTTCATTATAAGCGGCACATTATTTTCGATTGAAATGTAAAATATGGTTCATTATATGCGAAAGTTCAATATATGCGAATTCATTACAAGCGAAAAAAAATACATTGAAGTTAAGGGACGATTTATTTGGCCATCTAAAACGGTTTATAATAACCGAGAATTGTATATCCCAGATGACAACTGAACGAAACCTCAAGTTCTTTTCAATTACACCCCGCAATGAAACACGGAAGATTGCAATTTCTTTGACTACTGCTACATTAAAATTGAAAATCCTTACCGAATTGGAAGTTGGTGTAATTCGGACATACGTGATAGCTTCCGGACAGGATACCTTCCATAATCAACGCAAAACCAAGAGCGTAAAACAAGCCATAGTGGTGCGGAACTCCATAATTCTACAAAATGCTTTTTCATATCTAAAATTCGAAGCGCAAAAGTAACTTACCCGATCGAAGTGTCTGTCTTTGTGCCAGCATTCTCTCCTGTACGTTATGAACATGAAAAGGCTTCCAAAGGTGACGTAACCGATATTGGAGAATATATGGTTGAAGTCGCTGAAAAAACCGAAAGGATGGGCGCAAAGGAAGTTGTAATAGCACAAGTCTTGGTTTCCAGTCTCATTTAAAACCTACAAAAATATTAATTTATATTAAGTATACAGTGTCTGTTCAAAAAGTTTTGCAACTTCAGTTAAAAGAAATAAAAAATTCCGATGCGAAGTTGTTACTGTGTAATTGTTGTCGTTGGGGAAATAAGCACTTGTAAACCGTGTACTGCTTTCGTTTCTTTTTCGGTTATGCCATTCAAAAGTTTTTAGAGCCTAACAAACTGTCATCAATGTAGACAATTTCTTTTATTTTTAACCGTTTTGCATGATTTAAAATTAATTGTGATTAATACTCCCCATTACTTTATATTTTTATCACACATTGAAAAAGTTCAATTCATTAAGAAATACTCTAGATGTCTACCGATATCACTTGCAGCCTACAACATAAAACAAGCTAGGGACTTTTGAATAGACTTTTTATATACAGAACTAATGCTTTTAAAATTTTCAAAACGATTTCAATTGAAAATGTTTCAAAGACTATTTAATATTGTTCAATTACACTTATTTTCTTTTCTTTTTAACATATAAATACAAATTGCATTCGATATAATGTAATATGGGAACAATGTATATAAAATGTGAGGATTTTCTCCTTTCATACAGAAACATTGCGTAATATCGTGCAATATTTGAGGAGGAATGCATAATGGGAAATTAAAAAATACGTGCAACTATTATATATCACTAATAAGTGCTTACGACTTAATCGAGGTTTCGTGAACATTCTCACGATTGCACACTTTTAAGTCAAAAACTAAGACCGATTCTAAACGGATCTCCATGGGTTATTCACAGCTACACCTACTAATACACTTCTTTTTTAACAAAAAGTAAACCAAGAACTAATCTTTAAATGCATATTCAATAGCAATATGCAATTTATATCACCTTCTTTAACGCAATTATTTTTCTAATTCTGCTAGCAATTAGAATAACAGAAAACAAGTTATATTTACCCTCTGATAAGTTATGACCAGTTGTATCACAGGCAAAAAGTAAAAGAGCGCCACCGTCAAAACATGCCATAAATACGAATAAGACTTTTTAATCAACGAGACCTGGTTCTTCCTTGACAAATCGCTAACATAAATGTTGGGTTTGCTCAAGATTACTTCTCTATGTGATTCGGTATCTTCCAATGTATCATATTCAGAATCATTCAGTGACTGCACATCTCCATTTGTACTGTTATGATCTGTAAAATTGTAAGTAATTCATATATTTCCTAAAGTCGTGTGATCACCTTGGGAAGAAGTTGGTGTTTCGATATCCTCAACAAACTCCATTGTTCTGGGGATGTAATATCTGCGATTGCACATACATAAACTTAACAAAATCAAAGCACTAACTAATATAAAACATCCACACGTGACGAGTACAGCATAAATATAGCCATTGTATGTTATACTCGGCTTAATTATAAATTGTATATCTTTTCTTCGATCAATGCTGGACTTTCTATTGTTTCCATTACACTCTAAATCATTACCTTGTGCAACAAAAACTAGGAAAAATCCATTTGGAAATTTATCTCTCTGTGGAATGATAGAAGTTATACTAGGACACCGTATTTTAATTATAAAGCACTTACTGATATTGTTATGCCACCTTTATTACTCACGGTTGCCCATACTCCTTCAAATGTAATGTCATCGTTTAGATCCTTGACCGGACACTGATTTAAAAAAAACATTTCACTTAAAATAGAAAAGTGTACGTAAAAATGATTACCGAAAAATTTTGCAGGCTAACAGTCATACACACAGAAGTATTTGAAAATATTTCCAAAACAACAATGTCATAGTTCATCTGTGGCTGATTTATTTTCGGAAAACCATAATAATAGTACCTTGGAGTGCTTGGACTAATTGTAACATTATAATTAACAGAAGGCTTCAAATAAAAGTCGTACTCAGTCCCTAAAGTTATGTTAACAGTAACATTGTTATCTGACATTGTAGAAACAGAAATATAAGGTGCTTGAATAGGATATTCCATTTTTCTATTGTGAATTGCAGCTAAAAGTATAAAAATTATAGTTATATATGTAAACTTAATAATGATTACATACCATTATATATTTGTGTGTAATTCATATGAGCTCCCAAACCATTATAGCATAGTGTACGGGCACTGTATCGATATTGCTGTTCATTCGAACCACCATCAACAATTAATGGTAACTCCCAAGACAAAACTTCCCTTTTCTCTCGTACAACCACAATCACAGGGGCTGATGTGTTAGAGTCCTCACTTTCTACATATATTCTTAATGGATTGGAAATCTGAAGAATGAACTATTTGTTAAATAGATATTCTAAGATTAGAAAAAAGATAACCTGTATGTCTTCTCCATTGTAATCTATAATATACTCCATTGACTTATTCACTTCCACATTGATGAACTCATGTAAATGTCCCGGAATAACTTTTGTTTCCAGCAGACAGTACGTATGGTATTTTGAAATAATTATTAAAAAAATTAAAATGTATATTGGAAAATTCATTGTGACCACTAATCAGAGCATTTTATCGAGAGATATCTTTTTTACGTAAATAATGAAGTCGTTCATGTTCAGAATAACTACAATCAACTAGGTTTTGTAAACTAAGATACATAAACATTAAAATATATGAAATCTTAAAATTGAGTCTATTCTTAGTAGTTTATTTTTATGAACGGGGAAATGTATGATGAGAAATTAGTTTAACTTGCTGACAACACATTCAAAAACTTAAATTATTAATTAATAGATTATTAATGATGTTAATCTACTCATAACGTAATATATTTATAGAAATTTCAGCAACATATTTAATATATTAGAAATGTTAAATTATAATTGTTTTCTCAATGACCTTGTACTCGAATTACAAATTTAGAAATTTTCCGTTTATTATTACAATAAAGCAATGGTGTTCGATTAAGTCTTATAATGTGTTCAAAATATATTATCTTTGTCTGTCTAAGATAATAATAATCGCAATTGGCAGTCAATTTAAAATTAATTCAAATTATGTCTTATCTCTGATATAAGTTGACTATTCATCTGCAGCTAAATTCGCTTTTCCTTCGAACGTAAGATTAGTGGTGCCATCTACAATTCGCATTATTTGCTGTCATGTTTAATCAAGTATGGCCGTTGCAAAAATTCAAGGAGGTTCAGAAACACGTGAAGATATGAATGAAAAGTCAGAAAAAGTAATGAAAAATGATAATAAAAGAACGCACGTCATAGCTCAGGAAATAAAATTAGCAAAAGTACTAGCCGGAAATAATAAAACATTAAGAGATAGAGCCCTAAAACGTTTAAAACGTTGGATACAGTTCAGATCGAACAGTGCGCGTAAGTAAAATAACCTAAAGAATCGAATACGTTTTCATTTAACGATTTTTCAGCTTTTACCGAAAATGACTTCATGCGAATTTGGAAGGGACTATTCTACGCCATGTGGATGTCGGATAAGCCTCTA
Source organism: Dermolepida albohirtum (assembly GCA_031893035.1). Lineage (NCBI taxonomy): Eukaryota > Metazoa > Arthropoda > Insecta > Coleoptera > Scarabaeidae > Dermolepida > Dermolepida albohirtum. Next base: position 55,276 of record JAVIWB010006002.1, read on the forward strand.
TTACAAGTTAGTACTCTTCATTTATGCTTTTATCGCGTTAATTGAAAATTCTAATTTTTAGGAAGAATGTGCGGAGATGATAGCATCTTTAGTACACCTTACGACGACCAATTATTCGTTAATGTTCCTTAAATGTGGATATGAAACTTTGGGAAATGAATGGTTTGGAATTGATCAATTACGATTGGATAAATTTCTAATGGTTCGTTGAATAGATTTCGTATTTGACAGTGAATGATTATGTTGTCAATTTTAGTTTGTAAGGAGACTTTTGAGGCAAGGATTTGTGATATTAAAAAATAATTCTTGGAATTTGAAGATTATAAAAGAATTTAATAATATACTAAGTGCTACAATATTAGGTAATGAAAACCCACCACCAGTGGGATTGACGATGCATTTTACAGAAGTGTACCTTGAAGAATTAGCCAAGGTAAATCAGAATAAATGTGGTATTAGTGGCTATTTTTATATAAATATAGAATTAAGCGGGGAAATTAATGAAAGTTTGTATTTTCTACTGTGCTATTGTTAATTACTGTCATATATTAAAAATTTCTGCGCTAGACCAGGACTCGACTTTAATTAATTTCTGTGAATATAATAAACAATGGCACAGCAGAAAATATTTATTTTCTTCATAGTATTAGTTTTTTAAGAAGAAATTTATGTTGTTTGTACGTATTATTTAATTAAACCATAAAAACACTTTATTTTTGCAAGAAATTCTAGAAATATTTTTGTCATGAAATATGAAAATTTATTATACATTTTTAACAGCAAAATAATTTTGAACAATACTAATATTGTTAATATGTTTTTTGTTTTAAGGTCATTGCAATATTTGTAATTTTACACCGAATAATTTAGTTTAAAACAACCATATTTTCTAGGTATCAGAAGGTAACCTCAAACCTAATTTAATAACAGAATTTGTTAGTCCGTTTATTAAACATTTAGCATTACTTAAAGATGGTCGTCAAATTACCTGCATAATGAAAAATATATTTCATTATCTAATAAAGCAGTCAGATATAGGAATAGAATATGAAGAAAAGTTTAAAGCATGGAAACAGGTAAGTTTCTTATTTTTAATTTTAGACAAGCTTAACAAACGGTTTTTTCTTTTAGGAAGGTTTTCCTGGAGGTTCTATAGATAGTATGCAGAAAGAAGAACTATCAGATGATGAAAAAATGTCTGATGATGAAGAAGAAGTATTAAATGAAAACGTAATGGATCCCAGAGCTGGACATATTGACGTAACTCTTCCGCAACTAAAATTTATCCCAAAGCAAATTATAGAGATCCTGAATCAGAATAGATTTTTAGATGGAAGTAATAGTAAATCGAGAAAAGCTATATCGGTTGCAATTGAAAAGTGAATGAAGTGAATTAATTCGTGTGTATTTAATAACTGAAATTCGTCACTTTCAGGTTTACACAACTGTCTAAGGGTGAATATCCGTTGGGAATGAAAAAGATTGATCTTCCAAAAAATGACGGTTATTCAACGAAAACCAAGAATGCAGTAAATCGTTTGGTCAAATTTGAAAATAAACTTTTAAATAAGGCGAATAAAAAACGGAAACGCGAGAATGAAAATAAAGCGAAGGAACCGGAAACCAAAAAGAAAAAAAAGAATTCCGAATCGACAATTGAGTTATTCTCCGATAAATTAGCAGAATTTGTTAAAAGAAGTGAGAGCAATATTAAAGTGAAAACCAAAAAGGAAAATACAGATTATTCGAAATTAAAAAAAATTAAATTGGACGGTTTAAAAAAGAATGCGAAAATTAAAAAAATTAAAAGTCAGCCGAAATCAAACGAAGCGCAGCAGGACACTATAAAGTTAATAGGCGAGACGAAGAAATTAAAGCGGCACCTCATGAAAGGTGTAAAAAAGAAACTGATTAACGAACCTGCTGATAAAACTTACGAATGTGCTTTCGAAAGGAATTCTGGTACTTGGTTTGTGTACGATGAGGAATGTTCAAGTACATCCTCTACAGCAGACTCGTCGATATCCAAACCTGCTGTAACAATAAATGATGTTACGCCGACAAAGACGAATCCAGAACACAGTACAACTTCGCCAAAGATAAATGGAGATGTTAAAATAGCGAAAAGCCCTAAATTGACACCAACAAAATCTCCGGAAGATTTATTCCAACAGAACGAATGGGATATTCCGTTGAAAGATGGGGAAACGGAAATATTCATCGAAAATAAAAAGTATAAAAGGAAAATAGCGAAACTTAATAATAGCGTTACAGAATCTTCCAAAACCGTAGTGCATACGAAATTGAGACGAAGATCGCTGGATCTTCAAATTGTTAAAAATCCTTTTGCTAAAATGTCTCCGCCATCCGCTTCTAAAAAAGTTAAAATCGCTTTGAACTTGAACAAAGCGCAAGATATTCGCGAACACGTTGCTCATATTAAGAGTTCGCCTGCTATTCCTTTTGACGCCAATAAAAAACCTTCCAAACCTCTACTTAAAAGGCATACCATGAGTCCTATAGATCCGTTTTACAGGAAGAAATTGGATATGTAATTTACACTTGGATTTCAACAGATCATTTTTGTTTTATGTCTTTGTTGACGTAATAAAACTTTTTTACATTTGCCTTTTTCTTTTTAAAAATAAAGTCTGTTCGGTGATTATATTGTAAATACGTACCAATCTTTTTTCTTGAATTATGAATGTTTATTATCTTGATTTGATTGCTATTATTTTATCTAAAATAAAATATACATTATTTGATATTAAATTTGTTCTTTAGAATTTAACGATCAAATATTTTTGTAATGAAATTATCCTTATATGTATCATTCTATAATAATAATAATAAATACCCATAACAATCCTTAGAAGACGGTCACTACTCTTAACTACAAGCCCCCGTATTATATTTCTTTTCTTTATTTTTGATTTTATTTATACGTGTCGTACAGCATTGTCATTACAAGAGTTAGAATCTATTATAGATGATCCTAACTTAAATAGATACACTACAGGCCATAAGTGAGGGATCAGTAGATGAAATTTAATAAAAACTTACACGCTTAGTGAAACAAAACGTATATTTCTACAAAACTACATCTACGAGACAAATGAACAGTTTTCCTTATAAAATAAAATAATTTCAGCATATTCTGTAGAATTTATCATATTCGACTTTCGTCGAAGTATCCACCTCTGCGCTTAATGATTTCTTTACAAATATTAGGCAACCGCGATACAAGTTTCTGGAGCGTATCCATTGGTAAAATTATTCTACACCCTTGTAAGTTGCTCCCAAAGCTGTTTCTGCGATTGTGGACAGCTTTCTCTCACGTTTCTATCTAATTCATCCCACAGTAATTCGATAGGGTTGAGATCGGGTGATTGTGGTGGCCAAATCATATTTATCAGCACCCCTTCCTCCTCTTTTTGATTCACATAGTTTTTACAAAGTTGGGAAGTGTGTTTGGGATCATTATCTTGTAGGTGAAAACCTTCACCAATTCACCTTAATCCAGACGGAATGCATGTTCCTCCAAAATCTTCAGATACCCCTCTTTTTTTAAAATGCCTTCAATGCGGTACAAATCTCCGACACCATCAAAGGAAAAGGATCCCCAAACAAGCACAGAACCTCCCCCGTGTTTAACAGTTGGCACTACACATTCGGGTAACATCCTTTCATCCACTTGTCTTCGAACGAAAACTCGTCGATTACTACCAAACACTTGGAACTTTGACTCATCTGTCCATAATACCTGCTTCCATATTTCCATGTCCCAGTGTTGATGGTCCTGGGTCCATTGTAACCGTTTTTACGATTTCGTGGATTCAATAATGGTTTTCGAGCTGCAATACGCCCATGTAGTTCCGCCTTTGTCAAATGTCGTTTTACAGTAGTCAGTGACACCAGCTTTCGACGGCCTTCATTCAGCTCTACTCGAAGCTGAGGAGCTGTGAGGCGCCTATTTCGTTTTGATAGTATTTTTAGGCGCAAATCCTCTTGTCTGGTAGTTACCCTTGGCCTTTCGCAACGTTTTATTGGTTGTAATGATCCACTTTGTGAATATCGTTTCACTGTTCCTTGCGCCGCGTGATAAGGTAAATTTAACTTTTGGGCTATTTGCCGCAGTGAAAATTTTTCACCATGTAGCGTTATTATAGAACTACGAGTTTCTGCGCTAAATTCCTTTCTTTTCGGCATTTTTATAAGTTACTTTTACGTCTGTCCTCAAATACTCGTATTGCAACTTACTCGGACAAATGCTGCACGAAAACTAATTTTTAAATTGCTAAATAGTGTACTATGAATTCCTAATACCATTATAATAATATTGCGTTGTAAACCCTATTAAATTTATTGGGGTATATAAAATATTTCTATTAAATAGACGCCATAAAACTATTAAAAGGATTTACAATATTTTTCAGAAACAAATATATTTATCTAATTTATAATAATAATCCGAATAATCCTTCTCAGAATTACATTTACAACTGTTATTTCAATTATTCTCACCAAAACAGGTAAAAGTCTAAGGGATGTGTCTAAAATACAAGTGTTTTGTTATTTATGATAAGTGATGCCTCACTTATGGCCAGTAGTGTATATTTAATAGTTCTTCCATTATGATTCATCGACAGAAAAATTCTTCATTCTGTGTAGTTTTAGAAACGAAAAGAAAGCTAAAAATTGTAAGCCAATATTTTTTTGATTCGGTGTGAGTACAATTTATTTCTATTACAAAAAAACGTATTGTTTTTAGTTAGGAATTAAAGATACGTGTACTTAGTTTTTCTAGAAACGTTTCTAGGACTAATATCTGAAATAATATGCAAAAATTATATTTTACTTACCTGAAGTTGAAAGTACGTGTGTACGTCTAGGTTCTCAATGGTGTGTACCGCGTAACGGAGTGTGTTTTTCGTACAGGTATTTTTCGCCGTGGTTTACCAGGTGCGACGCTTTGCGGTTAATCTGATGATGATAACTTGCTTGTCGAAATGCGTATACAGAATTACAAAAGTTAATGTGGAAAGGGGTTATATATCAACCTTAGTGATTATATTTTACTTACCTATTTAAACTAATTTCAAGTTAGAAATTTGATTAAACAACCCTTAAATACTCAATATTTAATAATTAAATGGTTATTTCTTGGGAAAATGTATTTAGTTCGCTTGTTTTTATCTTTCCTAAACCGCCAGGTAATTTCCCTACTTAATACGAAACAATTACGTCTTTAAACATCATGCATTAATTTTTACAATTGATATAAAAATATAATCAGATTTACAGAAATTTTTTAAAAATATAAAACAATTTAATTTTTTGACTAATTTGTCTTTTTAATTTTATAAAATTTAATATATTGATACGGATAAATTATAATCAAGTAACACTATATAGCATTAAACAAATTTTTGACACGTTTCGAATTTATCTAAGCAATTTCGAAATTGCAATAATGAAATTCTTCAAAAGTTTAGGCAAAAAGCACGTGAATATATTTATACAAAGATTGCCTTCACTCCTATTATTTGGCATTGCTTTTGGAGGTGAAATAAGTTACTTTACCGATTGGAAACTTATTCTCAAATATTTACCATATAATAACGCCGAACTTAAAACTGAAAATACCTAGGAATTGTGAAATATGTTGAAATACTTGTTTAATCTAAATAAAATCCTTACCGTACAATAATATATTTTTATTCTTTTTATATATAAAATATTAATTTTACAAATATAATAAACAAATTATTTTATTCCGTCCATCTATGTGAGCAATGTGGGTTAGTACACACATAATACAATCTCATTTCTTCTTCTGCTCTTCGAGTTTGAGCTTGGAAAAATACAGCTTCCCTAAAATATAAAATCCAAAAATATATAACCTAAAACGTTTTTGAATATTACCGATGGTGGCATTTTGGACATGGGTGGTCTTCTGTTCTAGGTAATGTTGGGTCTGATATTACATCAGGTACAATATGTGTCAATTCACTAAAAGAAAAAGTCTGATCAGAAAAAAGTACGAATCTTTCAGAAGAGTTTCTTTACTCTATTTCGTGCATGATTTTGTTCACATAAATACATTTTGAATCGGCATGTTGTTTGTAATCGCAATTTCTGCAAGCGTAGAGTAATATTTTGTTTTCTTTGTCTTCCTTTGGATATAACATGTTGTTACTGGAAAAAATAGGTTAAGTAATAGAAACGTTTATATCCTTGCAATTACCATTCTTGACAAAATCGTATACCGACGAAACCGGGTCCTTCACTATGAGTATCGTAACCTGTTATTGGCATTTTAAAATTCAAGTTTTTAACAATTTAATGTAAATACTGTATAAACACAATTCAGTACTAACATGTATGAAATGAGTTGTAATTAACCTTACATTTTTTCAGCAGGTCACCAATATATAATAAAAAAAATTCGTGTTTAAACTTTGAAATTTTATCAATTTATGTAGAAACATGTATTAATATAAACATAATTTCATCCGATTTGAGTTTCTATTCGTTCTTAATATATTCTTTGTACTATAAAATAATAATAGTCACTTTCGAAGGTAATTTAGTATATTGTATTTCAAAAAGAGAACAAATTTCTGAACAGACACCAAGTCCAAATTACAATCTATAAAATTCGTGAAAATTTGAACAGAAAAGTAAATAAATCAGTAGCATCGTTACGTAATCCACACATTACAATTCTTGTTTCTATATGTGCAGATCAGATATTTGTTTAGAAAACACTTACAATTTTATTTATTAGTTTAAAAAATTTCAAATAGTTCGTCATTATAGATATGACTATGTAATTTTGTCTTGCTCTCAATCAAAGAGAATTAACCATCCTTTGGGTCTGTTTAGAAATTTGTCTCTCTTTTTGAAATACAGTATAGTGTATTATAATTGTTATAACTTCAGGATTATTTTCAAATACGTGTTTACCATATGTACAGGTAGTAAAAAAATTCAAATTTATTTCATGCATGTCTTGATGAAAAAGCTGTTTTTGAACTTCTATTAAACTTGTGGTTATAAACTAGTAGTATTTGTGTCTCATGATTCTCTATATGCAGTTTCAAAATAATTTGGTTTGTTTTAAAAGATTTATTATTTAAGACCATAGTTTAAATGAAACAAAATTATAATTTTATTGCCACATAATTTATTACAAAAACATTTAACAATTTGATAAAATAGATAAAACATAACAAGCATATATTGGCAATTTTTATACGATTATTATTAATTATAGATCGGGCATTTCTTTTAACATTTTTTAATTAATAATATACATCACCGATGGTGGCATTTCTTCTTCTGATAATATATAAATATAAAAATTTGATTCTAGGATAGTTTGAGTACGTTCATCTTCTGCGTCGTTCTTTAATCTGAATGTTAGGTTAAGTTAATGATGATTTACTTTAAGTTCTTCTAACTAAAAAAGAAAAAAAAAACGGTAAAATCAAATAAAGCAGTACAAAATGATATATACCTCCCCTTCTTCATCTACGGAATCACTTTCATCATCACTGCCGTGTACAGAGGCTGCTGGCGTAGTTACCCTGCTCGAACTCGGACTTGGCGGTTCCGATATCGGTCTGGGATATTTAAGGGAGCCCAATCCGTTGACTAATTCTTCCTTGAAATCGGGGAACACCGATCGTAACGCTTTCATGCGGGCCTGTCTGTAATAGATTCCCAAGTTCCTCCAGTCTAACATGTCACTTAAACGTTCCGTCCTATTACGTTGGATTATCCGCTGTCGTCGGTTTAACCGCGCGAAATCGTACATGTACTGGGCTAGTTGTTGTACGGAATCTTCTAGGGAAATAAAACGTCTATCGATCACATAGATGCCGTAGGACATTGGATCCGCGATGTGTTCCTGCATAAAGCATCCAAAACCTGAAATGTCCGATGTTGACTATTAAATTCTTACTCGGAAGTATGGTCCAAATTGAATGCAATATCGCGAATATTTAAATGATTGCTTTTACAGATTTTTTAGATTTGCAGGGAGTTAATGTGAATGTAAAAGTACCTGACAAATTTGTAGTCATACTAGGTATGCCCATAACAGTGCATTCTGCTGGCGTATAACCCCACGGTTCATAGTAACTAGGGAATACTCCCAGATGGCAGCCCCTCACGAATTCTTCATAATCCAAACCGAACAATGGATTAGTTGAACTCAAAAATTCCGGATGGAAAACTATTTTTACGCGATCGTGTGATGAATTTAAAAGACTGCACCTCCTAACCGAATTTAGCACGGGATCATTCCAATCGTCTACTATGTTGTGTGTAGTTATTGGAGGCATACTGTCCCTTTGTAGTGAATATATACAGCGTTTCAGTCGGACCATTTCCTCTTTTTGGAGCAGTTCGGTCGAATCGGGCAATCTTCCGCTGGACAAAAGTAAAAAAATGTTAAAGAAATTAAAGTAAAAGTAGGTTTCAAGTTTAACTCATGGTTAAAATCCTGTCATAAAGTGGAGGAAGTGATAATATATCATACATTGCGTTCTTAATGTTAATTTAAAGAAATAAATGTCTGCAGACACAAGTGGGTAGAACGAGTTTTTTTTAATGTTTCTTCGGGTATTGACCTGCTTCTAAAGACTGAAAAAGGAATTCTGAAACATTTAGGGTCTATTGCCACAAAATGTTAGAAAGTAACGGGTCTTCCGAACTTTGACAGTTGATAACGGCCATATTGTTGAAGCTACATCTGTTGAATTGGCTGTCATTTATTCAGTCTGTTTTGCCAAATCACCATGGACGGATATAACGTTCAACAACACGTGCAAATGATAAAATTGTTTTATCAAAATGGGTGTTCTGTTCGGGCAACGTTCTTCACCCATATCGTCCTATCGAGAGGATTATTCGCAGTGTGGTGGATAAATTTGAGTCCACTGGTTCACTAAGCAATGAACCAACACCCGCACAACGACGAAACGCAAGATCTGCTGAAAATATCGCCGCTGTCCGTGAGAATCCGAGGCAGTTGATTTCGCGTCGCTCACAAGAACTCGGCCTTTCGCAGACCAGAATTTGGCGAATTTTGCGTCGTGACTTGGGCCTGCACCCGTACAAAATTCAACTGACCCAGGAGCTGAAAGTAAACAACCATAGACAACGACGTGTGTTCGCTGAATGGACTCTGGAGCAGTTGGAAACTGACTCTAATTTTCTTCAAAAAAATCATCTTCAGCGATGAGGCCCATTTCTGGATGAATGGGTACGTCGACAAAGAAAATTGTCGATTTTGGGACGGTACCAATCCACATGAGATTTAAGAGCGTCCAATGCATCCCGAAAAAGTCACTATTTGATGTGGATTTTGGGCTGGCGGCGTCATCGGTCCATATTTCTTTGAGAACGACGTTGGCCAGGCCATCTCCGTCAACGGCGAGCGCTATAAGTAGATGATTACTAACTTCTTTTGACCTGAATTGGATAATATGGACGCCAACGACATGTGGTTTCAACAGCACGGCATACGTGTCACACAGCTCATGCCACCTTGGACATCCTGCACGAGCTATTTGAAGGCATGGTCATCTCACATGGAGATGATGTGAACTGGCCACAGAGATCGTGCGAGTTGACCCCGTTAGACTTTTTCCTGTGGGGTTTTCTTAAGCCACAAATCACAGCGGCCCTCAAAGCCAATATATGTATATATATAACTATATTATTTTGTATGATTTGCTTACATTGTACAATGTAATCTAAGTATGGCGGGACGGATTGTTGGTGCCCGTGGGCTGTAATTTTGACACCTCACGATTGAACTATCAATAATAGAGGAAATAACCGATATTGGTGTTAGTTGAAGAATATTTTTCGATGTATTTCTTAAAAAGTGTAACTATAGTCTTGGAACTTACAATAAAATCTCCAATAGCAAATATTAATTACTTATTTCAATTGAAACTATATTAAAACTTCTGCAAATACGCAATATTTTTTTGTTAAAAGTTGGAACAACAGCCGAAGTACTCACCTTAAACATATTTCATACATCCTTCTTCCGATTTTTTGTTGAATATCATTGATTGTATCCCTAAGACTTTTAGTTACAGCGTGTCCTCTCAACGACTCCACATTGAAGTTATTCGTCTTGGTGGGAAATATTAAAAATGCTACCACTGTTACGTCCGATTGTGTGGACTGAAATCACCGGCAAAATTATATAAAAAAACTATTTTTAATTTCAATTTTTGTCGTACTTTAAGATAGTGATTCAACCTCGCCAACGCCTCTATGAATATATCGGCACCTTTGTTTCCGAATTCGTATCTGCCAGCTATAAAGAAATATAACGTCTTGTCTAAATCGAAATCGTAATGACTGAAAAGAAAATTAAATTATTTGAGTGAATACAAAGATGGAGTATGGTGGTGAGGTTATGTTTAACTTTACCCGTAAAAGTGACCTCGGACGAATTCGTGAATTTTTTCCTTCGATACGGCGTGGAGATTTTGAAATTCGTGCAGCGCTGAAAATTTCTTTACGTTTAGGCCGTTAGGTGTGATGACGTCTGGTTTTCTTTTTAGTAAATTTTCAGCTTCGTAGCCTATAGAACAAGAATTCACATTTGGTACTCTATTATACGTTTTGAATTCGTCTAAATTATATAAAGGGTTTTCCAATAGGGACTTGACAACTTTTAATTCAATTTGTGAACGCACCCTTTCACTAATCATCGAACTGTCACTGTTAATTTATTCAGTAAACTTAACATTTTCATCATGGTAAAGTATACGAACGAACAACGTCTGCAAATTATAAAAATTTACTACAGAAATTCGAAGTCGCTGACCGCTACTATAAGAGCGTCAACTCCGATTTTCGGTCGTAATTCTCGCCCTAGTAGACAGGCACTAACAAGTTTAGTGCAAAAATTTGAGTCTACATATTCGTTGTGTGATGTTGCCGTGCCAATGAGACAACGGGTTGGTCGAAGTGTCGAAAATATCGCTGCCGTTGAAACGTCCGTAGCAAATGATCCAAATCAGTCAATTCCACGGCGTTCTCAAGAGTTGGGCATCGCCCAGACCACTTTATGGCGAATTTTGCGTAAGGATCTTGGTTTACACCCGTACAAGATCAAGCTGACTCAAGAATTGAAGCTGATGGACCATTTGAAGCGACGTACGTTCTCCGATTGGGCTCTGGAAAAGATGCGCCAAGATGATCAATTTCATCGCAAAATCATTTTCAATGACGAAGCTCATTTTTGGCTCAATAGGTTCGTCAATAAGCAAAATATGCATTATTGGTCGGGTGAAAATCCACATGTGCTTCATGAAACACCACTTCATCCACAAAAAATAACTGTTTGGTGCGGTTTGCATGCCGGCAGCGTCATAGAGCCATATTTTTTCGTCGACGATAATGATCGTTACGTTACTGTGAATGGTAATCGTTATCGCGCCATGATTACCGATTAGTTTTTGCCCGAATTGGAAGATATGGACTTGGACAACATGTGGTTTCAGCAGGACGGTGCCACAAACCACACAGCACACGTTACAATCGATTTATTGAAGAGTAAGTTTGGTGAGCGTATTATCTCAAGAAATGGACCAGTCGATTGGCCGCCTCGTTCGTGCGATTTAACGCCTCTAGACTTTTTTCTTTGGGGCTACGTCAAGTCATTGGTCTATGCCAACAAGCCGACAACGTTGGAAGAGCTCAGAGGCAACATTGAACGCGAAATAGCAGCCGTTTCGGCCGAATTGTGTGGCCGAGTCATCGAAAATAGAGTCCAACGAATCGGCCGCTGCAAACGTGCCCGCGGTGGCCATATGAACGAAGTCGAGTTCCATTCATAAATGTTTTGATTGTACTTCAACCCGATAATAAAGTTTTTGAAATATCTCAAATGGTCTGCATTTTATTTTGAAAAAAAGTTGTCAAGTCCTTATTGGAAAACCCTTTATAAAAGCTACACACGTGCTTTGAATATCTTCAGAGGTGGTTAAAAATAATTAGGAATTGGATACACGAGGAATCTTTTTTTTGAAAATATATAACTTTTAAAAATGTATAAATATTCCAAACAAATTCCTTTCCCCAAGTATGGATGTATTGTAATATTTTTTTACTGTAATGACCAAAATCTTTTCCGATATGAATTAGGACACTTAAAATAAACTGCATAAAATTTAAATCGTTTTTTTACAAGAAGAATGAACGATGTCACACAAATAAAAATCTAACATCACAGCCACAGAAACCAATCAAACGAAGTAATACCTAAAGTAACAATTTCTTAATGCATATGTGCCTGCTTTTTTTATTTGTTTTAGTATTCTTTAACTTAGCTTCTCTCAAAAGCTCTAAAGATGTATTTCGATGTAGAGGTTGTTATCGTCAGCAAGAAAATAACCTTAATGTCGAAAAACAAATCTAGAGTCATAATTAAGGTCAGTGGAGAAGCTACAATACTAAAATAAATGAAAAGAACAGGTAGTTTTCATTTATTTTAGTGTTTTTTAGTTTTAACTCAGTTCTCGCTGAAGATAACAACTTTAATGTCGAAAAACATATATAAGGTAATAACTAACGTTTGGAGAGAAGCCACAATTCCAAAAACAAGTTTATTTTAGCGTAAATAGAACTTAAAAACTACTGATCTAAAGTATATTCATATTACTATCTACATATATACAAGACGTACCTGTTATGTCTGATACTGTCGTAAAAACGTTAGCTAGATGTGTCGCAGCTCTCTCTAAACAGTACCTATGATATATTTGCCTTTTCCCCGCTTCCTCATCGACATTAAACTAAAATAATAAAACGTCGATTCCTCAAAAGGGCACAACAATCAAATTAAAAACATACTTTACTCAAGTTATTGTAGAAATCTGTATTACCGGCACACAAATATCTACCGAGAAGTGTGGCGTGCGTCGTAAAAACGGAAGCAACATGTATGTGCCTTATTTTTAAAGCGATCAGTCCCACACCCGCTTGCCATTCGTGGAAGTGCGCTACGATTTTGGGCGTGTCACCGTCACCAGGATCTGATATCTTTCGGAACTGAAAATGGGAAAAATTACGTTGAGGGGTATACGTCGATGGAACAGGTAGAGATCGTAATACCTCTGCTATAAAACAAGCTACCATAAAACCTAATATAATAGCATCATTTGTTTCTATGTCTAAGTGTGGGATACCGATATTGCACTTCTCCCAGAGTTCCGATTTGAACTCGTCTAATTTCCACGCTGCTGAGCCGATGTCCATGAGGATGACTTGGGGATTACCGTCCACCAACCATCTACCTGTTATAATCTGAAAAAAACAATGGTAAAAGGTGTTTAGAAACGGGAATTGCTGGTAGTTTTGCAGCGTTCAGAACTGTTCAGGAGATTTTATAAACTGGATGTCTCATTGTGATGACTATGCATTCCTCGGTGACATGAAAGGAGCTTGCAGTGGTCAACAACTTTAGCTTTAGCCTTACAACTTTGATTAAATTTAAGAATTGAACTAAAAGTAATTAAGAATTGTTAATCTGCTTCTGGGTTTCCGGGCTGGAACCGCGTCACTTGTATACCTGTCAACGTTTAGTACCCATTTGTATGGGACATCTTCAGGGCTGAACTACTGCACTGAAACTGCAAAAAAACTCAGTTTCAGTGCAGTAGTTTTTTCAGTAAACCAATGACCCATTTATTAGATGTCCCATACAAATGGGTACTCCTGATTAACGTCGGTAGATATATAAGTGAAACGCACAGGCCACGCCCCCAATGCGTTCCAGCCCGGAAACCCAGAAGCAAATAGCATGGACCACGACCGCGGAAGTCTACGTACCAGATTAAGAATTGTTAATGTTCAAAGCGACACGTTGTAGCGAAACGTCTTTTAAAAATGCATTGTTTTAATTTTAAAGTTTTTCACATAAAAAAATTACTTTTGTCGAGATCGCGTAACTACTTCTGTTTATTTTTTTTTAAATCATCCTAGTTATTTTTGGACATCTTTCTGTTTAATGTTCATTCAAAAAAACTTTCAATCAAGTACAATGATACGTAAAATCGTAAGATATCGTAGATGTTATTGCAATCTGTGAATGAAAATAGTTTGGCAAAATTCCGTGTGAAAATAAAACTTAAAATACTTCAAACTCAAGTGAAGTTTCATTCAGAATTTTAAAACATCACTTGTCGGGCGTTTTAAGCTGATACTTATCGCAAAATACATATATTTTTATTTAAAAAAATCATTTGTTTATGAAATCAGTATTGTTATCAGCAATTCACAAGTTAAGTAGATAAAAATAAATCTAAAAGCCGTAATTATTCGATAAAACTATGTAAATATTTTTCTGTAATCTCATTACTAGGAAACACCGTTACTACGGATTGTTTTATACTTTTTTACGTGAAATAAATTGTTATTCTATGATACATATTTCTTGGAGTATTCTATCTCATTAAGCTGACACTTATCGCTTAGTTTTTGACCGTGAAAGTCTGGGACGGACTTGTTTCAGTGCGGGTTTTGCCGTGGATTCAGGTGCGACGATGTGATTTATTATCTGCTGATGACAACTTAGTTGTCGAAATACGTATACAGAATACGCAAATTATTAACTTTTATTGATTAAAATTGTTTAATATTCAAATATATTATTTTATGGAAAGAATATATTGATTTTACATATTATTGGGTTGGCAACTAAGTACTTTCGGTTTTGTAGTATAAATAAAACACTTTTTTTTTAAACAAAGAATAGTTTTTAATCAATTATATATTTTCCATTTTGCTCAATGACCTTTTGCCATCTTTCTTTCAGCTGCATGATTCCGCGCTCATAAAATTTCTGGTCCTTATCAGCAAAAAAGTGAACCAGGTGCGAGTGAAGGTCATCGTCATTTGTGAAAGTTTTACCATTCAAAGAATTCTGGAAACTTCGAAATAAATGGTAATCAGATGGTGCTAGATCAGGGCTGTATGGGGGATGTGGCATCACTTCTCAGCCAAGCTCCAATAGTTTCCCACGAGTTGCCAAAGATGTGTGAGGCCTTTCATTATCTTGGTGGAAAAACTACACCTTTCAAAAAATTGACAATTCTGGCTGTTTTTCTTTGATTGCTTCATCCAGTTTTATTAATTGTTGACAGTAAACATCAGAATTGATCGTTTGGTTCATTGGAAGCAGCTCAAAAAAACACAACTCCTTTGTAATCCTACCAAACTGACAGATGATCTTTTTTTGATACAATTCAGCTTTCGATGTGGTTTGAGCTGGTTTATCGTGTTTGATCCATGATCGTTTTCGAACTATGTTACTGTACAGGACCCATTTTTCATCATCAGTGATGATTCTTTTTAAGAAAGGGTCGGTTTCATTTCATCTAAGGTGCATATCGCAAAAGTTGATTCTTTGTTTTAAATGAATTTCTTTCAATTCGTGAGGTACCCAAATATCAAGCTTATTAACTAGCCCAAGACATTTTAAATGTTTTTCAATTGTTGTGTGCGATACATGTAGCCTCTCCGCAACCTCTTTCGAACAGTTATATGACGATCCTCTTCAATTATGACTTTGATTTGGTCATCATCAACTTCAGTAGGCCGACCAGAACGTTGCTCATCTTTGAGGGAAAAATCTCCAGAACGGAATTTTTTATACCAATTCTGATACGTGCGCTCTGTTAAGCAATTAGCACCATAAACTTCACATATCTTTTTGTGAGCCGCAGCAGCTTTCTTTCCTTTACGGAAATAAAATAGTAAAATATGTCGAAAATGTTCGTTTCTGCACTCCATTTAAAATTAACCCACAACTAATAGCTTTAATAAAAATCACGCACTACTTGCTTCTGAAGTTACGTCAATGTGACTAGTATCACGCGACAAACGGTAAAGTACAGCACTGACATACGTTATACAAAAAATAAAGCAACGCTCTCTATTAATAAAAACCGAAAGTACTTAGTTGCCAACCCAATATGATGACGTGTTTATGTATACAAATGCCAATTCAATTCGTAAATATATCAGGACGAAAATAGATTTGATTTTGCTGAAATTAAAAAGTTTTTAAACAAAATTTAAACTGATTAAAAACGAATGTCAATATTTAACATTTTCTTGGGGAAAAAATATATTATAAATCTTTAATCTCATCTGTGTTTCTTCAAAAATCTCGTGAACAAGAAATGAAATTCTATTTCATTTAAAAACTATAAAATGTAACTAGGAAAAAAGACTGTATAAAATAATAAAAAGGCTTTTTTAAGTTATTTTTTAACACTACTCATTTATTTTGCTTAAAATTACAACTTCGTTGTTAAAAGATATATTTTCGTATATAACGACATTTTATTTTCATTAAAAATTTACCTGAACTAAGAAAGAAAATGTTCTTATATCCTGTATTTTTTTAAAAATATAAATGTTCGAATTTTAAGGAACGGACATGTAAGTGTATATTAAAAAAATAAAAACACGAAAATCGCAATTTTTATAGTTTATTTGAAGTGTAGTTTCGTAAGGTGTATAGATACATCTAAACAGGTATCGTACTGTGTAAATCATTAAGAACATCAAGAAAAAGGAATCAACAGGCCAATGATATCTGCACCGAATATATTTTTATGAAAAGTTATATGTGTATCCAGTACATGAGGTTATTCAATGACTTTTGCGGTTAGATTTGTAATTCGCACAATTGTAACGTTTCAAACAGGTGATATATCCTTCTTATTTAACAGAATATCGTATTACTTAATCAAATAGAAAGTTATAACATATATAATTTTAAGTAATATTATAATTTTTCCAACTATATGCGTTATTAGCTTTTGTGTAATTTCAATAAATATAAATAAAAGGCATTATTTATTAGAAATAATAGTTTGACGACAAAAATACACTGATTGATTGTATACACTATCGCTCATAAGTATTTGGTCACTCGCAAATTGTAACAAAAATCAAAATTGAAATACTAATATCTTTTTATTATTTACATATATGAAAAATATATATTTTTACATCTAAAATAAATTTTTGTGTAATATATTTATCTAAATTTTAGACTCGCCTATATGCCCTCCTCAACTTTTAATCACTGCAGCATACAATCAAGGCAATCTTTCGATTAAATTTTCGTAATGTCTCAGGTTTTATTTTACCCCGTGCCTCTTGCAGGTACTTCCACATATTAACAGCAGATGTGGGAGCCGATTTTCTTACCTCTCAGTCAAATGAGTCAAGTGTGAAGTACAATCGATACAATTAAGTTCTAAATAAAACGTCATTCAAATGGACTCCACGACTTCTTCTGCAGGAACGAATTCGATGAACCCAATTTTCGAGCACTTTTTCCACTAAATCTAGTCTAGTGAAGAGAGTCACAATTTCTTGAAATAATCGAATCTCCAAACTTTTCTCGCAATAATTCTATTGTTGCATTTGCTGTGTAGCACGTAGCCCCGTCTTGTTGGAACCAAATGTTGTCAAGATCAACTTCTTCCAATGTCGGCCATAAAAAGTTGGTTATCATCAATCTATACCGCTCTCCATTGACAGTTACGGTGTTATCAGCTTCATTTTGAAAGAAGTGATTCCACCATACCAAAAACCACACCAAACTGTCAATTTAGGTGAATGTGATGGTTTTTCATAAATAATTTGTGGATTTTCTTCGCACCAGAATCGACAGTTTTGTTTATTTACCACACTATCCAGATGAAAGTGAGCCTCATCAGAGAAGATGATTTTCTTAAAAAAATCGTTATCGTTTTCAAGTTGTTCCAAGGCAAAATCAGCAAATTCACGACGCTTACGGTGGTCCGTCCAATTTCTCAAAATCCGCTAGGTTGTGGTTTGAGACAGTCGCAATTGTTGAGAACGTCTTGGAATCGACAAATTACGGTCTTCAGTAACACTTGCCTGAACGGCAGCAATATTTGCATTTCTTCGAGCGGTTCTTTGTCTTATTGGCACTTGAAAATTATGTAAAGAAAATGTAACCTCAAAATTTTTAACAATTCGACAAATAGCGAGCACACTTGGACGATTATTACGACCATAAAATGGCAAAAGCGCACGAAAAGTTGCAATTGGGGTACGATTATTTTGATAATAAAACTTAATAATTTGTAAACGTTGTTCTTGCGTATATCTCTCCATGATGAAATTGTAAACACTACTGAATACAATGAAAAACAAATGACAGATCATGACATATTACAAATGGATGAAATGTCACTTCAAAATCATATCATCCCTATTGGAAAACCTTATATAAGATTATTATTTATCCTTTTATAATAGTTTCTTGTAAAATTCAAGAAGGTGCTTCTTTCTTTTGCATAGTACTGTATATACACTTAAAAATAATAACTCACAGCGAAAATATAGTTCATACAATAGATAATGATTCACCACCTGACACAGTAGCTCATTTAAATCGTTTTTCTAAGAATTATCTATCGTTTTCCTAAAAAGTTCCAAGCGTATTTACCCACCTCGCAAGCAATTAGAACATTTCAATAACCAGAACGTGGTAGAATCATTCCCGACGTAATACCATAAATACCACTGATATTTTTAATAACTTTTAATTACGTAAATGCGAACGTGTTTTTTATCAGCTCGAATATGTGATAAATATACGTTCAAAATTTCCATTATAAATTCAGCGAGACCTTTGCGAATATCTAAAGAATTGTTATTTGGTTTTTAATTAAGAACTAAGTTCTTCGGTTGCAAAACAAATCGAAATGGTTTTAAGAAAGTAAAAATTGTTGAATAAATCTTGAGAAAAATCGTTTTATTTATTCGGAAATAAAAACATGGATTGATTTTATTAATTAATGTGCTGTTGCAATGGTAATTATATTTGACAGGCTTGTAGATTTCCCCAATCCTCGTCTGTAGTTGTTTTTCTAGGCATCCGGGCCAGAAGCACATTTTTGGCACTGTTACTGCACTTGTCGATATTTCTTTTAGCAAGGGAGATCATAAGGGCTGCTGTTCATCTTCCCACTGATGCACTGAAACCAGTTTCAATGCTGTTGAGTCACTGATGCACTGAATCCAGTTTCAGTGATGTTGTTCTACCCTCCGATGAACTACAACCAGTTTCTGTGACGTCTATTTCCTCACTAAAACCAGTTTCGATGCTTTCGACTTCCTCAGTGAGACCTGTTTCAGTGCAGCAGTGGGGGAATCAACAAGCTATGAGAATATCCTTTGCAAAAGCAAGCAATTGTGTGTGGAGCAGTGAGGAGATGAACAGTAGCTCCGAGGACATCCTTTGCGAAAGCAAAGAATACATCGGAAAGTGAAGTAGTGATAATGTCAAAGTCACAGTTCCTATCCGGAAGCCCAATAGAACTCTCAACATTTTGCAATTATCGTGAAGTAAGAAAAACATAACCAAAATAGCAAGTGAAGTAGAGATAATGTCAAAGTCACATTTCCTATCCGGAAGCCCAAAAAAACCCTCAACATTTTGCAATTATCGTAAAGTAAAAAAACATAATCAAAATAGCAAGTGAAGTAGAGATAATGTCAAAGTCACATTTCCTATCCGGAAGCCCAAAAGAACTCTCAACATTTTGCAATTATCGTGAAGTAAGAAAAACATAATCAAAATAGCAAGTGAAGTAGTGGTAATGTCAAAGTCACAGTTCCTATCCGGAAGCCCAAAAGAACTCTCAACATTTTGCAATTATCGTAAAGTAAGAAAAACATAACCAAAAGATCTTTATGTTAATCATATAAGTAATACCTTAAACCCTTGACTACGGACAATATTCACAGCATCGTTCAAAAACGGGGACCCTAAGGGACCCTCCTCCACTTCAGTTCTGGCGGTTGCTTCTTTATAGGGGCCTATCAGGCAATATTGATCACCCATTTCCTCCGTTGAAACATAAGCTTTAGATCTTATGACGGTGTATATACCTCCGACTGGAAAAAAAAATGGCCTTGTATATGAAGATGGTAATAATTTGCTTTGAGTAAAAAAACATTTTGTTATGAGAAATTTAAAAAAATGGGACAGAGAGCGTTGTAAACTTGAACTTAATAACGTTCTTTCGTTGCCTCTATTTTTGATTAATCTGAAGCACACAAATGACTGAAAATTAAAGTTATGTTAAAAGGAATCATTCTATTGTTAATAACACCCTATCTATTACATACGTTTCACCGATATCATGGATCGTAGTGTCTAATCATATCATTTCGATACAGAAAAATAATGGATAACAAGCGCCTTCCTCTCTCGTCCACTATACTGAAAGACAAAGCTTGTTATCCATTATTTTTCTGTATCGAAATGACATGATAGACGCTACCAAGGAATCATTCATTAATGACACAAATTTGCCTGACGATCCGTGATATCCATGAAACATATGTAGTAGATAGGGTGTTATTAATAATAGAATGATTCCTTTTAACATTCTTTTAATTGGCAAATAGCCATTGCGCAATGCGTCTGTATTATACGCTCTAATAACTTAGTTATCGACAAGCGAGATTGACGCGTTTCTCGCTTTTTCGTTCAGTATAGTGGACGACAGAGGGAGGCGCTTGTTATCCATGAAAATTAAAGATATGACAAACGTTAAATAATATAACGTTATTTAAATATTTTTTTTAATTTTTCAAAAAATCAATAGAATAATGTTAATATTGCGAACTCCGTGTGCGTTTTGGCTTTCGACGGTACAGATCGTGTACGGACTTTGTTTCGCGCGGGTTTTTGCCGTAGTTTTCCAGGTGCGACATTGTTTAATTACCTGCTGATAATGACAACTTAGTTGTCGAAATGCGTACACGGAATACGAAAATTGATGTGGGAAGGGGTTATATATCAACCATAAGTGATTTAAGTACTTTTAATAAAAAGTGTTTATAATTTTTTAGTAATTTGTTGAATATTTCAAGTTCTTGATTTTTCCAGTTTTGCAGACTATTTAAACGCAAAGTAACTTTTATTAAATTATAAAAAAAAAAAACAAAGTTTGAATCTTTCGAATTTAGATTTGCCGAAGGTTAAAAAAATGCTAAATTTGCAAAACCCAAGAGATGTATTCTGGCAGGAAGTTTTTAAATAAAATAAGCTTACAATTTGGTGATTTTTAATTTAGGTCTTTTAAAATGTTCCAAATCAAAATCTTCAATTTTCCGCTCCTATCTCCAAAGATATTTAAAAATTCAAGTTTCGTTAAACTTAAAATAAAGTTTGAATATCTCAAATTTAAATTTTCCGAATTTTCAAAATTTAAAAAAATGCAGAAACCCAAGAAATTAATTCTAGTTATTCAATAAAGTGGGCCAGGTCATTTCAAATTTGGATCTTTTTAAAACATTTCAAAATAAAATCCTTAATTTTTTGAGCCTATCTTCGAGATTTATTTAAAACTTCGAATTCCTTTTACAAAATGAAAACCCACGGTTGGCTATTAAATGTATATAATTATGCGCTTTTATGATGCAAAACTGAAAAATTCTAATATTAACCGCTTTATACATCGTATACGTAATGAAGAAATTAAAAAAAAAAAATTCGGTTTTTTGCGTGGGATTCGAATCCACGATTTCATTCTCTCCAGAATTGAACCATCACCATTAAACTACGGAGAGGCAGTTAATTCAAGCCATTAGAAGGGCTCGAATTAACTGCTTCTATGGTTTAATGGTCTTTCCATGGTTTAATGGTCTTTCCGCGGTCTAAAAGTCTTTCCGTGGTCTAATGGTGACATTTGCGGAGAAAAAGAGATTTTTCCAAAAAATTTCTACGTCACATATACAATTTATAAAGCGGTTAAAATTAAAATTTTTCAGTTTAACATCGTAAAAGCGCATTACCTTTTACTATATTTAAAACAAAATTGTCATATTTAATTTTAAAGCGTTACAAATGGTTAAAAATAAATTTTGGGCACAAATTACATGTAGTTAATTTTCCATAACCAATGTAATTTTGACTGTAGTAAAATTAGCATTTTTCTAATGCCATATTAATATGTATTTACCTTTGTTAGCTGCTTCCCAAGCTATCTCGAAAGTCCACCTATTTTCTTCTTCTGCCTGCATACCCCTATCCATACAAGCCCATAGGTTATTGCTTGTATCTCCTCTGTAAAATCTCCTACTGAAGGACCGTTCTCGTGACATTTTAGAAAAGTTTTTCTAAAAACCTGAAAAGTCAAAACCTGTTGGTAGATTCAATGTAATTTTTTTCGTTCGTGTTTTTATTTTTTTTTAATATTTACTATTGACAATCCTATATGTAAAACATTAACCTTTCACGACTCCGACCGGCAAAAATACAATAACAGAAGACATCAAGAGATTACTTTCAAAGCTAACTTATGAACAATAATTACATGATATATAAAGTTTATTACTTACATGTATTTTAAGTCAAAACAATTCAAAATATTCGGTTCTTGTTCAGTTAGTTATACACTAGTAACAAACCCAATCGCGAATGTAACAGAATGAAATGAATATTAGTTAAAAACACGTGCAATAGACAAGAATACATACACGCTGGGTTCACAGCAAAAGTCTACCGAACTCTGGCCGTACCACTATAGCATTTAGAAGGTGACCTCTGGGAGAATGCGTGAGGTTTTATCACCAACATACGTTCGATGCGTAAACTCATTCTTAAAATGATGCAAGGTGTCTCTGCCACTGAAATATTCTATAAATAATCATTCAAATCGGGCAAAACGTACGCGAATAAACGTAAAATAGGAGCTAACGGAATCAATAAGCAATGTTGTTAACATTACATAACCTAAAAATGCTCGGGTTAGGCGGTTAGTTACGAGGGTTTCACAGTAAATAAGTGTAATACGAGGGTTATTCTGTAAGAGCCGTACATAATTTTTTAATGAATTACTATTTATGTATTAGATATATATTATTGTTAATGGATTCTATTTGGAACAAGTAAAAATAAAATAAAATTGAAACATCTAAAACATAACCTGCCGATGCCTTTTTTGATTGACGTTAAGATATTGAAAGAGGGAAGAAAACTTCTATTTGAACGAGTCTATTACAAGTTCTAAACAACCAAATACTATTACAGCAAAAGCAATCTCAGCAATTGCTTTGCATTGCATAGATCCCACAATATATAACATCATCAGAAATTCGAAAAATTCGTCATCTCTTTAAGAACCAAATTATTAACATCAATCGTTCCGATCAAAAAAAATTCTTGGCAAGTACACCAAAAAAGAAGTGGCGTGTTATCCATGGACTTGAAAATGTTTGATTGTATACAAAGTCACGAAAAGTTCGGACTTCGGGCCGTAGAATTGGCGTAGGTCAAAATCATATTTTTTGAAGAGGCAGTGTATTTTAACAAACGAGAATACCGGCAAGGAAATATGATCAGAATTGAAACAAATAAAAATTGGTGTCCCGTAAGATTGCGTCTTAGGACCTCTATTATTCACTTTGTTTTTTTAAGGTTTATTGTGGTGTTTGCGGATGACTATTCTTTCGTAACAGATGCAAAATCGTTGGAGGAATCGGCTCATAAATTATAGAACAATTAAATGTTTTCCAACACGACAATTATACCATCACATTACAAATTTGAGGTTAAACTTTAAAAAAATACGCATTTAAGTTACATGTTTATTATTCCTCTCTATATATATTCGTATTTTCATAATACATTATTGCCTTTTTAAAAGTTTTTAAGAGAAACTGAACACTCTTGTTGCAAGGAGAAGATCCGATAGTGCTTTGGCGACGTCTTGCGGACCGTTTTGTATAGCATTCCTCGTAGCCATCGAACTAGTACCTTTCATCAGATGATACAGATCAGAATAGAACTAAAAATACAATAACTTTACCATTACGAAACCTCAGTACCGAAGAGAGTTTTTTACTTTCATTCCCTCTATTGGTGCTTCGTTAAAAACTTGACTAACTTCAGTTGTGTCAACTAAAGTAGCTCTCAAGGGGGTCACCAATAGCATCGAATGATTTTTCTGAAATTTTTACGTTTAATCAATCTATATTAGGGGGAATGTTCCCCCTAACATTTAGAGAACAAAGTGATTTTTAATATAAGAAGGCGTCGCGAATTTTACCTGTTTCGGTTTGTCCAATTTATACTCTCTCATTTGTAGTACTATACTTCGACGCCCTGTTTGGTTATTCCATCGGGACCAAGCAAAATTGAAACAAGGACTTAACTGCGCCATATTGTAATATAAATGTTTCTCGGTCGGCCATTGTTTCTCGGTTGTACCTATTGTTTTGCAAAAATACGATTAAAATAGGATTTGCGAAAAAGAAATGCTAAACGAAAACAAAAGAATTAAAATGAACCACATTGTAAAATGGAGATATCCCAACTCCCCTAACAACTGTAAGAATTCGTTATTGCAGGCTGTCTCGAACTCTGTATGTTACGTAATATTAGGAGCGACTGGACCCCTGATAGTAACAGCGTTGTGTTTCCATAATTTCAAGTATGTCTCATATGGGAAAATTGTATTAATTAATAAACGAAAACAAATGAAGAAATAATAATAAGAAATACAAGGGAAAACAAAAAAATTGAGCAGTGACACAAATTTAATTTCATTTCTTCCTTTTGAATATAGATATGACGTAATTCCCAAAAGACTCTTCTGTTCTCCCAGCAGGTGTTGTAAGCCCATCATAATCTTTAAATATTTAGATCCCCAAAGAGTTCCTTTTTGAGATTCAGAAACAAAAAATTGGAAGTGCCAAATCTACATCACGAGAGTGGTGTTCAATTTCTTCAGTCACAGTAAACAATGGCAGATTTTGCAAACCTCGATTTGTACACTGGTGCTTAGTAATCACGCAATAAAACACCAATTTTTCATATTTTTTCGCTTTAATAGAAGCCCCGATGAGGTGTATTAAGAGTATATAAGAAATACCATTTTCTCATTGCGTCAGCCTTTTTTAATCAATGACCGTGATTTCCCGACGGTTTCAAAAAGTGCCGTCCAAAATTTTTCCTGAAAAATGCGTAACCTTTAACTTCTTGGGGGAGGGTTAAAACGTTTTACATGCTACTACATTAATTTTTGTTTAAATATTACGTCCCCAACGATAGATTATTTAAGATTGTCACGGAATTTATTCCATTACGACCTTTCCAAATCTATTTTGGCATTTCCAGTGATAAATACGTTTATAACTAAATCTAGGTCGCCTCTAAAAAGGACCGAAAATCATTGCCACATCTCTACCAAAATGTGCATTTGTTACAGTTGAAGTAGTCCTGCAATTCACTTTGGGTTAATCTTTGAATCAATCGAAAGTATTCATATATAACACTTATACATGGGGCTGTAGACTTCTTAAGGGTTAACAGCCACCCAATTTCTCTAGTGGAGTTTTCACACTTTCAACTACTCGCAAATGGTTGACTTCAAAGAACACCCATTCCAGTGTAGTCCTTATTTCTTCAAGAAAGCTATTTGTAACCTTTCCTTGTTTTGCTATTTTCTAACAATTCTATTGGTCAATTTAGTATCAGTAGTGATGAAGATAAGAAGGTAATCTAAACATCTAGATATGGATGACCCAATAACTCTCATCTATATTCAGACAATTTTAACTACTCGCAAATGGTTGGCTTCAAAGAACACATATTCCAGTGTAGTCTTTATTTCTTCAAGAAAGATATTTGTAGCTTTCCTTGTTTTGTGATTTTGTAACAATTCTACTGGTCAATTAGCAATTCCCGACATCACGAATTTAAAATTAATAATGTGGCAATTGTTTCGTAAATATAGTCCCAAAGCATATCCGATCAAAAAAAAACTAATGAAAAATTACATCAAAGTTGATAGCATAGTTTGGAAATATAAAAACAATTTCTCAAAAGTAGTTACCATCTACGTAACATAACGCGTCGCAAGCTGGAAACAAGTCAACACCTCCATTCCGTAACACCTACAAAAGGTTAAGTTAAAGTTCATAGCGTATCCCACAATGTTCATGTTTCATACCCTTATAAGCTTGGGAAGTTTATAGTATATACCTACGATATCTTGGAGGGCATTGTTAGGGCTATTTTGAAGCTGCGTTAAGCATATTTTATTATTTTTAACGTTGAATTCCACCATTAAAATTGCACAAGTTAATTGGAACGTTATGGTACCACTATCGAAGATAGAAAACATAAATTTGATTGAAATTAGATCTAAATTTAATGTTCTGACTTACTCTAGTTCCGGTTTCAATTCCCAAGCTTGGAAAGGCAAATTGATGTACCTATTCACTGCTAGAGCAAACGGTCCAAATTTCCCCGTTCTAAAGGTCATATAATTCTTTTCTTCAATATGCTTGACATCGAACAAATCTTCAGTAGTCCAAACCCTCCTGCTTTTGTCCCACTGACACACGGTAGGCAAATCCAAGAACATCACGTGATCTGGAAGACTTGAATAGTTTTTTTTTTGAGGACGGAATATTTTAATTTTCCGTTTTTAATAAAGCAATGGTTTCTAAATGTCAGATCTTTTCTGAACAATATCTACGGGGTACACAGTATGCAGAAACACCATGAAACATGGATAAAAAGTTCTTTTTTATGACCAAAAGGTTTTGGTTTCGAGAGAAAAAAGAAAGTGTTAGTGCGTTGCACATACGTACGTCAAAGTTACCATTATTAATTTGTCCAATTCCGCTTCTTGCTGTTTCAATTCCTCTTCCAGTTCTTCGGGTGGTTTCTTCACTTCAGGATCGGTAACTTGCGGTTCACTATAAGGAATATACAGGGGAACTTCGCACAATCTCTTCGGAATTTGTACTGAAAATTATTTTTGAGTGTATCCTGCGAGGCGAAAATTCGTCGAAATTCTTACGAGCGGTTATTCTGATGTCAAAAGCAACTTGATCGTGTGGTTGGGGCGGTTGGTAAAATAAGTCGAGGTAATACACGCCACCTATTATTATGTACTTTCTTAAGTGGATGACATCGCTAGCGACTACTATGTATAAGCTATCTCGACATCTATCGTACATCTCAGCTGAAATTAAAAGATAACGTGTACCATTTGTTTTTTATATACATATACTACTGTGGGCAAAAAATAGTAAGACTGTTCATAATTTTTAAATTCTTAATTTATTCTTCCAAATCTATTTCGTCCCCCTCAAAGTAATCCCGCCTGACCCCAATACACTTGTGCCAAAGTTTCTTCCAATTCTCGAAACAGTTGTTAAAGTCAATTTCAGGAATAGCCTTCAATGCGCGTAACGATTCAGGTTTAATGTCTTCAATTGACTCAAAACGGTTTCCCTGGAGCGGTTGTTTGAGTTTGCTGAATAGCCAGAAGTCACACGGAGCTAAATCAGGCGAATACGATAGTTGCGGCACGATATTGGTTGAAAATTTGGCGAAAAACTCACGAAGAATTAATGCAGTATGCGACGGTGCATTATCGTGGTGCAAAAACCAAGAGTTGTCGGCCCATAATTCTGGCCTCTTTTTACGAATAGCATTGCGCAAACGACGCCTAACACTCAAATAGTATTCTTTGTTGACAGTTTGGCCGGTCGGAAGGAATTCGGAGTGCACCACACCTCGATAATCGAAGAAAACTGTCAACATAACCTTGATTTTTGACTTGTTTTGACGTGGTTTTTTGGGCTTCGGCTCACCTTTGATACGATATTCGGCCGATTGATCGTCTGTTTCCGGGTCATAAGCGTAGATCCAAGTCTCATCTCCAGTTATGATGCCTTTCATTTTGTCTTGATAGTCGGAAAGCATTGTTTCACAGACGTCAACGCGACGCTATTTTTCGAAAAAATTGAATGATTTTGGAATAAATCGTGCTTTCACTTTTCTTAGGCTCAAATGATCTTTCAAAATGGTTTTCACTGATCGTTCCGATATTCCAACGATGCCAGTAAGATCTCTGACTGTTAATCGTCGATTCTCAAGCACCAATTCCATGATTCTATTGACGTGTTGATCATCAGTTGATGTTGATGGCCGTCCTGGACGTGGTTCAACATCAACGCGTTCTCGACCCTCTTTGAATAATTTGTACCAATCAAAAACACTTGCTCGCGACAAACAATTATCACCGAAGGCCTCTTGCAACATTCTGAACGTTTCGGCACCAGAAATTTGATTCCGTACACAAAATTTAATGGAACTTCTTTGTTGAATAATTTCACTCATTGTAAAAATCGCCGAATGCACTTTTTGTACTTCAGAAAGGCAAGCGTATACTAAACACTAATGATTATTTTGATGTGACATTTGGCACAGATGTCACTGAGAGTCTTACCAACCTAGAAAAAAATATTTCGACGAATGGGTTTTCGCGCGAAATTTAAATTAAAAAGTCTTACTATTTTTTGCCCACAGTAGTATATTACCATGCTTTGAAGCCAATAATTCAATTTTGAAAATTGTTATTGAACTCCGTTTTGATCGTAATAGAAACACGAATGAAAACAAGCATTGTTGGCGATAGTCTCCGATTTTATATTAATTTAGTAAAGATTAACTCTGACGTAATACCTTCCGCGTCTATTTCGAACCGACTGGGACTGGGGTCTAATTTTTGAAAGGGCACTGGCGGTGGAAGTTCCCCTTCCGGTATCTCGGGCTCCGGTTCCGTAACCTCGACTATATTCCCGTCAGCATCCTCCACGAACTTCTTCGGTGGCAGTTTCCTGTGTTCCCATTTGTACGTCATCTTCCCCCACCATTCGGCGGCGGTTGTTTCATATAGATCTAAATTTGGAATATTCGCCGAATTCAGATTACAGAACTGGACAAAAACCTTTATCTACAGTTACTTCTCAGGGCTTCGCTGTTGATAGTGCTTTCGTTGCTGTACTAAAACTGTTTAGCTCAGAGGATGTCTCACGCGAGTGAACGCGAAACGTCGACAGCAGAAATATCAAAGACACGACTTCGACCCTGAAGCCAAGATGAAGTAACCATAGACGATCGTGGAAGTCTACAAGCCATGTTATACCTTTATCTATATCTGGCGGCATCAGAGGACTGTCGTGAAGATGACACGTT
Source organism: Dermolepida albohirtum (assembly GCA_031893035.1). Taxonomy (NCBI): domain Eukaryota; kingdom Metazoa; phylum Arthropoda; class Insecta; order Coleoptera; family Scarabaeidae; genus Dermolepida; species Dermolepida albohirtum. The sequence continues at coordinate 84,377 of JAVIWB010006002.1, forward strand.
TCGCTTAGGTGATCGTATTTGACGTAGATGGCTCTGATTGCCATGCATTTTGCGTCCAAGGTCACGGGGAAAAGGCACGACAGGCCCATGCCCGGAAATACGATTTCGAAAGGTTTTCTGAAAATATTTATTTGGTTTTGAATATTTTTTTTGTTCTCACGGATATACGAATAAGTTTATTTACTTATATTTTGCCCAACAGAATTTCTTCCATTAATAGGATAAAACCAATCATAAAGGGTTTTCCAATAGGGACTTGACAACCTTTAATTCAATTTGTGAACGCACCCTTTCACTAATCATCAAACCGTCACTGTCAATTTATTCAGTAAACTTAACATTTTCATCATGGTAAAGTACACGAACGAACAACGTCTGCAAATTATAAAAATTTACTACAGAAATTCGGAGTCGGTGACCGCTACTTTAAGAGCGTTAACTCCGATTTTCGGTCGTAATTCTCGCCCTAGTAGACAGGCAGTAACAAGTTCAGTGCAAAAATTTGAGTCTACATATTCGTTGTGCGATGTGATGTCAAAGTCTCGAAAATATCGCTGCCGTTGAAACGTCCGTAGCAAATGATCCAAATCAGTCAATTCCACGGCGTTCTCAAGAGTTGGGCATCGCCCAGACCACTTTATGGCGAATTTTGCGTAAGGATCTTGGTTTACACCCATACAAGATCAAGCCGACTCAAGAATTGAAGCCGATGGACCATTTGAAGCGACGTACATTCTCCGATTGGGCTCTGGAAAAGATGCGCCAAGATGATCAATTTCATCGCAAAATCATTTTCAGTGACGAAGCTCATTTTTGGCTCAATGGGTTCGTCAATAAGCAAAATATGCGTTATTGGTCGAGTGAAAATCCACATGTGCTTCATGAAGCACCACTTCATCTACAAAAAAAAAACTGTTTGGTGCGGTTTGCATGCCGGCGGCCTTATAGGGTCATATTTTTTCGTCGACGATAATGATCGTCACGTTACTGTGAATGGTAGTCGTTATCGCGCCATGATTACCGATTATTTTTAGCCCGAATTGGAAGATATGGACTTGGACAACATGTGGTTTCAGCAAGACGGTGCCACAAGCCACACAGCACACGTTACAATCGATTTATTGAAGAGTAAGTTTGATGAGCGTGTTATCTCAAGAAATGGACCAGTCGATTGGCCGCCTCGTTCGTGCGATTTAACGACTCTAGACTTTTTTTGGAGCTATGTCAAGTCATTGGTCTATGCCAACAAGCCGACAACGTTGGAAGAGCTCAGAGCCAACATTGAACGCGAAATAGCAGCCGTTTCGGCCGAATTGTGTGGCCGAGTCATCGAAAATTGGGTCCAACGAATCGACCGCTGCAAACGTGCCCGCGGTGGCCATATGAACGAAGTCGAGTTCCATTCATAAATGTTTTGATTGTACTTCAACCCGATAATAAAGTTTTTGAAATATCTCAAATGGTCTGCATTTTATTTTGAAAAAAATTTGTCAAGTCCTTATTGGAAAACCCTTTATATACACACAAATGTGTTCAAGAAGAACAAAAAGTAAATATAAACTTTCCTAAATCATAACTAAACACAATAATTCCATACACGTAAGTACCTGACTAAAGAAAAAAAAAGGTACAGATACAAGCAGAGAAAAAATGAAAACTTAGCAATTCCCCCTACTTGTCCTCAATTGCTTGTCTGAGTAATGCCCCCTTGGAGTCTTTGTGAATGTCTCCTGCACAAAATATTTTATTAAAATTACTGCACATTACATATAGAGCCAACTTTAATATTACATTAGTTCTAGAAGGTGGACAGGAATATGTAGTGTGATAACGAACCGACAATCAAGGAATGAGAAAATTCAATTGTTGAAGGAGGGAACAACGATCGACGTCATTATGTAAAAGTTTATATAAAAATATTAAACCAGTAGAAATGCGTTTCTCTTCTAGCGAGGTGACATCAAACCGTTGCAGCAGTTCCAACTGGTTAATAGGAGAGATATTTTAAAAACTGTCTTTGCACAGCTTCCAAGATGTTTTTATGGACATGATAGTTTCTTTTGATTAAATAAGAAAAGTAATGCGTGGCGCAAATGCTCTTTTTCGGACACGAAACTCGACATTTTCAAAGAGGTATAAATCTATGACGGTGTTGCTTTCGCAAAATATAACACATATGGCTTTGAAGCTTGATGTCAGTAGAATAAAAAGACATATGCGTCAAATCAAGCCTAGCGACATCTGTTAGAAAAACCGGTAATGCTTTTCCGGTACACCTGATAAACAAATGACAATTTAATAAATGTAACCTTTGTTTTAACTTTACTTTACTAGCGTCCTCGGATTAAACATAGGCGTCGCCAGTTGCACATACAACCAAAGACACAATTTGAAATTTTCTTCGTCTATGTTATAATCAGCGGTAGGTATATCAATCCTATTCAAACGACTGTCAATGTCCCTCAGCAAACGATAGGTTGCCATGTCTAAACTCTCCTGTTGATGATTCTGGCACAGTCTCTTCACCTAGACATGGAGAAATTCTGTGTAGAATAACATATCGCAAACGTACGAAGACGTCTTCAACTCGTACCCATTTCCAATCGTTGACCAGATGTGCCGGAGCATCTCTGGGGTCATCAATGTAATCTTGCAGTTCATCCAATAGCTATTTCGCAAAAATGCGTTCAATGTAATTATACTCATTTAGACTCATCTTACGCCTATGATTTCGTTAGTTCTGTGCTTGACTTCGTCGACGGGAACATCGTTCATGATCTGGTCCCAAACGTGGAGGTAAGTGTTCATTTCGGCTGGTTTGGAGGGGTCCGGTAGGCCGTCACATTTCAAATACTGCTCCCACTGTTCATCGACAATACTTTCAAATGGTGAGAATCGTTTTTACGACACACTTACTTCATGATCAATTTTTTCTTGACTGTAAATGTTAGCGTTGTAGTCCAACATATTTTTTATCAACGCAGCTGAAGCCCCCAACTGTTCCACTCTCAGCTGTTGCTCGTACAATTCCCTTTTGTCTTTTTCCCTACCAACTCTCATCTCTTCCTGTACTCTTCTGCGTTCCTCCTCTTCCTTTCTCTGCGCGTCCATTTCGGCCTGTATTCGCTCTTGTTCAACCCTCTCCAACTCCAGTCGTATTCTTTCTTTCTCCGATATCCTTCGCGGTTGTACTATCATCTGGTACGAAAATTAACACCTTTAAAAGACACGACTACAATGATATCATGACGAGTCGATGAATTACCATTTCTTCACTGGTTTTTTTCTTTTTCTTGTCTTTTTTTTTCTTTTTGGGTTTCTTCTTTTTTTCTTCTTGAGGCGCTTCTTCTTCAACTGTTACGTACAATTAGGGAAAGTTTTTGCTAAAATCGTTTTTTTTTTTGGTTTTCGATCATTCAATACCTGCTAAACCAGCTTGAGCCGCCGCCTGTGCCGCTGCTTGCGCCTTCATTTTCAATATCTGGCCCATTACATCGTCAGGTTCCGGTTCCGACACTGCTTCTGACGCGTCCGACGCCTCCGATTGCCTTTTGCTTTTCTTCTGTTTAATATAATATTTATTTTTAGTTTGTTTAATACAAAATAGATTCAATAATAAAGAACGTACTCGTCAAATACATACATACATTCATTCTAGATTTAAAAAAATTGGGTTCGGTAGACAAACACGTTCTTTAAACTGCCAATCCTGGAAACTTGCACCTAACTTTTCAGATAAGATCAGGAATGGATTAATTAACTATTAGTTGGCGCTACAGGAACGCTACTAAATTCGCCAAAATATAATTCGAAGCTCATAGCGAAGTTTTCCTCTGGTCAAATTGAAACTAACACCCTAAGAGACCAAGGAAGATTAAATGTTGGACAGTTTTCGACGGTGAAATATAGAATATCTTAATGATAAACAACGACTAATTCTAAACTCCATGGAAGGAAAATTCTAGGTTAATAGCCGTCACGACAACTAGACTTAATTCAAGTCAATAATACATGTCGAAGTGTCTAATAAATTGAAGAAAACTGTGTGGAGGAATGATTAGAATTTGGATTGGAAAAGTGGCAATTCAGAAGCCAAAACATTAAACAATATAAACAGAGATATAAGCGTGGAAAAGACATAAAAACAGGATTATGGTCTTGGCTTCCAGCTTGGAACTACGTACTTGATAATTGTGCCGCCAAAGCTTAGCCTTCACCTATTGCACACATACTATTTCAGTGCAATAATGAAGATGTCTCATATAAATGAAAACGAAATGTTGGCAATGCAAGTATGGAGGTTGTAATTCTAACCCGAAAGCTAAAATGAAGTGACCATGGACAATGGCGAAAGTTTACAAGTCATATTATGATTGTAGATGTTTGGATAAAGAAATATTAAATTCAATGCAATGATAGACGGTCAAAAGGAGTTGGAGAGATGGGAAAACTATCTCGGAGGATTATTTAATGATGAAAGATCGAAATTCTACACGCGAAATGTCACAGGTTTACGGAAAAGCTAAGGCTAGAAAAACTTCAGGTACATGCTGCTACAAATGCTCAAAGTCTTGAAGAATAAAGGTAAAAAATATCTGCTTCGTCTTTTCAAAAGGATCGATGAGGTTGGGGATATTCCACTAAATAGATTGACACATAACGTAGTAAAAAACGAATTAGCAACCGAATAAGCTGCCTCGTAAAGTTCTTCTTTCAAGTCATTTATTCCAGAATTTGTGGTAAAATAGAAGAAAATGTGGACGATACTCATTTTGAATTTTGCAACGATCTTAGAGTTATAGAAGCTGAATTTGGCATATAAAGGGTTTTCCAGTAGGGACTTGACAACTTTTAATTCAATTTGTGAACGCACCCTTTCACTAATCATCGAACTGTCACTGTCAATTTATTGAGTAAACTTAACATTTTCATCATGGTAAAGTACACGAACGAACAACGTCTGCAAATTATAAAAATTTACTACAGAAATTCGGAGTCGGTGACCGCTACTTTAAGAGCGTTAACTCCGATTTTCGGTCGTGATTCTCGCCCTAGTAGACAGGCAGTAACAAGTTTAGTGCAAAAATTTGAGTCTACATATTCGTTGTGTGATGTTGCCGTGCCAGTGAGACAACGGGTTGGTCGAAGTGTCGAAAATATCGCTGCCATTGAAACGTCCGTAGCAAATGATCCAAATCAGTCAATTTCACGGCGTCCTCAAGAGTTGGGCATCGCCCAGACCACTTTATGGCGAATTTTGCGTAAGGATCTTGGTTTACACCCATACAAGATCAAGCCGACTCAAGAATTGCAGCCGATGGACCATTTGAAGCGACGTACGTTCTCCGATTGGGCTCTGGAAAAGATGCGCCAAGATGATCAATTTCATCGCAAAATTATTTTCAGTGACGAAGCTTATTTTTGGCTAAATTGGTTCGTCAATAAGCAAAATATGCGTTATTGGTCGGGTGAAAATCACATGTGCTTCATGAAACACCACTTCATCCATAAAAAATAACTGTTTGGTGCGGTTTACATACCGGCGGCGTCATAGGGCCATATTTTTTCGTCGACGATAATGATCGTCACGTTACTGTGAATGGTAATCGTTATCGCGCCATGATTACCGATTATTTTTGGCCCGAATTGGAAGATATGGACATGGACAACATGTGGTTTCAGCAGGACGGTGCCACAAGCCACACAGCACACGTTACAATCGATTTATTGAAGAGTAAGTTTGATGAGCGTGTTATCTCAAGAAATGGACCAGTCGATTGGTCGCCTCGTTCGTGCGATTTAACGCCTCTAGACTTTTTTCATTGGGGCTACGTCAAGTCATTGGTCTATGCTAACAAGCCGACAACGTTGGAAGAGCGCAGAGCCAACATTGAACGCGAAATAGTAGCCGTTTTGGCCGAATCGTGTGTCCGAGTTATCGAAAATTGGGTCCAACGAATCGACCGCTGCAAACGTGCCCGCGGTGGCCATATGAACGAAGTCGAGTTCCATTCATAAATGTTTTGATTGTACTTAAACCCGATAATAAAGTTTTTGAAATATCTCAAATGGTCTGCATTCTGTTTTGAAAAAAGTTGTCAAGTCCTTATTGGAAAACCCTTTAGGTCCTAGTGGATAGGTGCGGAGACGCTATCTATCTAATTTACATATAATCTGTTGATTTCAAAAAGCTTTGGATTGAATCAGAGACACCAAAATGATTGAAGTTCTCCAGCCAATAAGTTTCGATGACAATTAATTGAAATTTATATTAGCACCATCAAAATAGGCTAAAACCTTTTTGGAGAAATCGGGCTAAGGTACGGAATTAGATTGTTGATTCGGAGTAAATAATTTTAAAATTGCAAAATCGTGACCTTCTTCTTTTTTTTCTTTTCAGTCGGTTCTTCTGCTTTTTCGACTTCAATTTTGGCCTTAGACACCTTCCTCTCCTCCTTAGCTTCTTTCAACGCGGGTTCGCTGGCCGATTCCTTGCCCTTCAGTTCCTTTTTCTCCTTTTTACCTTTCTTGTGTTTCCTCTCCCTCGAGTGTCGTCCTTCTTCGTCGTCCGAATCTTCCTCGTCCAAAATTAACCAAGATTTACTCGCTTTCTTCTGCTTCTTCTTTTTCGATTTCTTCCCTTTGGACGGAAATGGTTTTCCCCACGTTGACGACTTGCTGGCGAGATCACTACGAGTCGATGTCATCGACATCATCGACATCTTCATGTCGGATAGCTAAATGAAAAGCAAACACTGAGGTATCATCAAAATTAAATGACGCCAAGTAAAATGTGCTTTGTTTTTTAGTTAGAATTTGTTAGATTTTGTGTGAGATAGAAAAACAGTTATATTCTGTAAAGTTCGGGAATATTGTTTAAACTTTTCGCCCAGCTTTTTTTCTATGTCGAAAGCATCTAGATATGTAGCAAAGGCGAGGTAACCTCTTAGGTTTCTAGCAATTTGAGATAAATATCCAGGGCGAACATTATTTAACTGTTTTTCTATCTTCCTATCGAAGATCGTATGGTGGGTTACAAATTTGGTACTATAGATACAGCACATTACGAGGAGTATTTTGTTATAAAGCAAGCTACTGGAAGGGAAATCATACTTTATCAAATTCCAAACTGCTACTCATCGCTCGCATCAATGACGATGATTTTTTATGCAACATGGCATTACTACTTTTGGCCCTTTTCTTCTTGTCAAGAACCCAACTGACACTCTTGCCGAGCTTGTCCCTTTTCCTGCCCTTCTTCTTCGGTTCTTCAGTTTCCTCATCAGTGGCAGAAAGTTCGCTTTCGCTTTTGCCGACTTTTCCTTTACTTTTACTTTCTTTTTTGCGTTTCTTTTTGCCCCCTTCTAAAGCTTCTTGGGTGAATGATACTTGAGATTTCTCTTTCTTGCTCCTCTTCTGTTTCTTATCTAAGCTCTCTTCCGATTTCGTGATAGTCGATTGACTACTTGTTTCTTTACTGGTGTCTTCTTTGTCCTTTTTGCCTTACAAATAAAATTTAGCAGTGAGGAATTTCGTAATTTTTATCGATTTTTACATACTACCTTTTTTCTGTTTCTTTCTTTTACCTCCTTTACTATCTTTTCCTTGTTCTTCATCTCTTTCAATTATTTTGCTTTCGACTAGTTTCGGCATATCTGGAAACATCACTTGACTAATTTTTTTGCTTGCTTTTTTCGTCAAGTTATTAAGTTCTTTACTTCCCTGAGGAATGGCCATTTTAGAACTTTCGCTCGCCGCAGTTTCCTGAATTTCTTGCACATCTTGCGCGGAAGCCTTTTTCTTTGCGGTCTTCTTTTTACCACCTTTCTTTTTACCATCTGTAGCCGCCTCTTTGGCCGCCTTTTTAGCTGCCTTTTTAGCAGCCTTTTCCTCCACAGTCAAAGCATGTTCGAAGCTAATATTTTTGAATTTTATCGGATCGTCGCTCAATAAATGAGCGTATTTTTTCGCCTTTTTCTCTTTGCCCTTCTTTTTACCTTCTTCCGGCGGCTGTTCGCTTGCGTCGCCCTGATCTTGGTTCTGTTCGGAGGTCGTTTGCGGAATTACTTCGCCCTTTTGAATTTTCGTCGAGGAGGTGATTTGGACAGAAGTATCTGTTCGCGACGTGTCGCCGACATTGTCTATTATTCGCACTTTGCTGCCCAAAGCTGGTTTTCCAAGTTTGTCTGTTTTTGACATTTCGTTAATGACGTTTAGGAGATATTAGTTTGGTTTGATGTTAACTCGACGTTGGGTTGGTATTGCTTTTCATATGACAGTGAAATGTCAGGTATTATTAATAAAATTCTAAACAAATTTCTTTAAAGGGAAATAATAATAATCTTTATTTCCAACAGGCAGAAATCCAATAACAAGAAAAGTATATTAAAAACAATTTATTATACAGTGAATGACTAAAGTCTACATGCAACTACATTTTTATTTAGTTTTCCAAAAATCTGCAATAAATAGAAATACCATTAATCCAATTTCCTTTGATTTTCCCTTTTATACGTAAAAATATAAAAATTAGATTATTTCATTCGCTTTATAATGTAAAAACTTGCAAATTGTTAAAAAAAATCCATGACAAAAGTCTACATGCAGCACAAACAATGGAAGCAGTGAAAAAGTAACTGTAAAGTATCGCTATTCATTCTTTTTAGTTTACATATGAGTTGTACTTCTTTCAAATCACATTTTAGTTTTAATTTTGTTCATGTGCTGGTTGAACGTAGAAAATAATGGGATCGGGAAAAGAAATTTCGTTTGACCTCAGAAAATTAGCCTTAAAATACAGACAGGAAAATAAATCTTATGGAGAAATCGCCAAATTATTAAATTTAAGTCGAGCCACAGTACAAACAATTGTTCAGAACTACAACAATACTGGTTCTTTTAAGAGCAAAGCGCGATCAGGCCGTCCAAAGAAGCTTTCCAGAAGGGATATTAGTTTAATTTTAAGGGAAGTCAGTAAAAATCCCAGAGTTAGTGCACCTAAATTATCCGAACACATTGCTCACGTCTCCAATAAGAGCGTTGACCCAAGAACTGTCAAAAGAGCACTCAATGACAATGGGTTTTTTAGCAGAACACCGCGTAAAAAGCCACTGATATCGGAAAAAAACCGCCGCCTCCGCTTGGAATTCGCACGTGCCCATATTAATAGAGACATGGATTTCTGGTCCAAAGTTTTATTTACGGACGAATCCAAGTTCAATATTTTTGGAAGTGATGGTCGCGCTAAAATATGGAGGGAAAAAATTGCTGCTTTGCAGTTTAAAAATTTGATACCAACTGTTAAGCATGGCGGGGGTAACGTTATGGTTTGGGGAGCTATTGCTGCATCTGGCGCTGGAAGGATGGCATTTATTCAAGGTAATATAGACCGATTTCAGTACAAAACCATACTAGAAGAAAATTTGAAGCCATCTGTGGAATGCTTAGGACTTGGGGATGGTTGGATTTTCCAGCAAGATAATGACCCTAAGCATACTGCTTTGGTTGTTAAGGAATGGCTTCTTTATTATGCGCCCAGGCAACTCAACACACCTCCCCAAAGCCCGGATTTAAATCCAATAGAGCATGTTTGGGAGCTTTTGTAGCGCAAAATTCGACAGAGCCATATTAGTGATGCCAAATCATTAAAGCAAGCACTGACAGACGCGTGGAGCAAACTGACCCAGGAGGAGATGACTAGTTTGGTTTCATCAATGCTACGGCGTCTGCAAGCTGTGATAGACAATAATGGGGGGCCAACCAAATATTAAACATTGCTTAAATACTCATTGTATTTAAATGTTATTAGTTATATAATATTAATACTGAACTGTATGTAGACTTTTGTCCTACAATTTTTTTGTTGTTTTGCGTTTTTTTTTGTTTTAGAAGAAGTGAATTAATTTATATTTTATGAATAAATATAATTCCTAAAAAAACAGTATCATTAGTTTTTTTAATAAATGCATATCGACTGGGAAACATGACAATATGACGCTGCATGTAGACTTTAGTCATTCTCTGTATATTTCCTGGCATTACGTTATTCATCATAATTAAAAAAAGTATCCATAAAGTTTCACCTCAGTGTATGTCCTTTGAAATTCCGTTGGCTATTCTAGACAAAATATATATTGGCGTTCCCCTCTCGTAATCGGAATGATAAATGATGAATTGCTCTTGGAGTTAATCGGGGGAGCGGGGGTACCAGAAAACATACGACCGAGCAAAAAGTCAATGTTGTTCATAAGAAAACTATACAAAAATCTTTCCCAAAAAGCATCCCTTCCGGCCCTCAATGAGTCCATGTCATGCTGCGAAAGCGATGATTCTGATGTACTTCTCTGTGGTTAAACCCCGCTGACACTTCAAAAACACAATGAATACATTCCAAACTCAAGCATTCACACGCATATGTGGGATACCATATCAAAGACGCGTATTCGATATCACTTGCTACATAAGCGTTGTATAATGACACAAGTAAAATGGTATCATTGGAATATTTGTAGGTACGCGTGATAAATTCCAATAATTTGAAAGCTTCAGCACAAATACTTATAACTTGTGGTCTAAAAGTGAGATTTGAGTCAAATATCAGTCCAAGGTCCTTTGTTTTTCAAATAATCATGGGCGACGTGATAAAATGATTCGAAAATAAATTTTAATGAAAACTATAGTTAATTGAATTAAGTATAACCCATTTACACAATAACTTACGTATTTTGTACACGTATATCGAAAGCTAAACACACACTCGGTGTGTGTTTGGCGTTCGATCGTGTATACATAGTACAGACTTTATCTCTGTGCGGATTTTGCCGTGGTTCCAGGTAGAACACCGCGATTACCTTCTAATTATGAGAAGGAGACACAACTCACAAACAACTCCTTTCAAATTTCCAAAAATTGTGATAAACAGTGTAATTACAGAGGTCTGTATTGCTTTTGCTTGCAGCCGAAGTTCCTGATTAGTTTGCTGAAGCATTAATCTTGTTAATGAGTGATCTTTCTTCAAGTAAAATAAAATAAATATACTACATTGACAGTCCTAAATACTAATTTAATATAATGTTCGATGTCTAATAAAAATTGTGCTAAAATTTTATAAAAACTTTGCTCAAATATAACAATTTTCAGACTAAAATTAAGAAGACAAACACACCTTCTAAATTCATTGCATATTGACTTGCTGTCGGTTCCAATCTTTTATAAGGCACCGGTGGTGGAACTTCCCCCTCCCGAAACTTGGCTTCCGAATCCGATTCTTCCCCATTTCCATCTTCTTCATCACCACCAGTTTTCTGAGGCGACGGATTTCTATTATCCCACTTATATTTCATCTTTACGTACCATTCCCGAGCACTCGTTTCGAATAAATCTACGATAAATTTAAAGAATTCAACTTACAAGAACAACCTTCATGGTTTTTTAAGAACACACCTCCCTTTAAATTTTGGGGAATTGAAGGATTGTCATAGGTGTCGCAGGTGTCGCTTAGATGATCGTATTTTACGTAAACCGTTTTGATAACGACGCGTTTGGCGTCGAGTATTGTAGGAAATATAACGGTTAAACGTGTTTCGGGAAAGTTGATCTCTAATCGTTTCCTGGAATGGATTATTGTACTTATTCGTAGTGAAAAAGTATTAGGACATTGCAAAAGTTTTGATATGAATTTGTAATTTCTTTTTATGATTATAAAAGTCCGTGGTAACGATAGTATAAACGGTGTCATTAATACAATATTAGGTAGGCAACTAAGTTCTCGCTGTCTTTCAAGAGATGGCTCCAGTAGTCAGTGCTGGCCGATTGTGACATAATCAAAACGTCATGAACCAAGCTTAGACATATGGTAAACATCCGCTTTGACACATTAGTGATTTTGTTTTTGCGTCATATACTTTTGGTTGTGTGAAAATGTCTGATCTTGTGCCAAATAATCGTCATTTGCGGGAAGTGTTGCTTTTCTTCTTTCATTCGAAGAAAACGGCGGCTGAAGCGCATCGAGAACTAGAAAAAGTTTACTAAGATACTGCTCTAAGTAAAACAACGTGCCGTGATAGGTTCCGTCGCTTCAAAGATGGTGATTTCGATGTTGACGACCGTTCGCGTGAAGGAAGACCAAAAACCTTCGAAGAGGCTGAATTGGAGGCATTGCTCGATGAGGATCCATGCCAAACGCAAAAAGAGCTTGCTTCAGCATTAGGAGTTACCCGCCAAGCCATTTCCCAGCGATTGCATGCGTTGGGAATGATTCAAAAACAAGGAACTTGGGTTCCTTATGATTTGAAGCCAAGAGACGTTGAGCGTGTTTTTTCGCCTGTGAACAACTGCTTCAGCGGCAAAAAAGGAAGGGTTTTCTCTATCGCATCGTTACGGGTGATGAAAAATGGATTCATTACAGCAACCCAAGGAGAACAAAATCATGGGGACTGCCCGGTCATGCTTCTACGTCGTCGGTTCGGCCGAATATTCACGCTGCGATGGTTTTGCTGTGTATTTGGTGGGACCAGGGCGGTGTTATTTATTATGAGCTGTTGAAACCGAACGAAACCATCACTGGGGAACGGTATCGAACTCAATTGATGCGATGGAACCGAGCACTGCGCGAAAAGCGGTCACAATATGAAGTGAGGCACAAAAAAGTGATTCTACAGCATGACAACGCTCGGCCCCACGTTGCCAAACCCGTTAAAACCTACTTAGAAACGCTCAAATGGAAGGTCCTACCCCACCCGCCATATTCCCCAGATATTGCGCCGTCCGATTATTACTTGTTCCGTTCGATGGTCTGGCTAATTAACAGTTCCGCTCATATGGAGACATCTCAAAATAGCTTGATTCGAGGATGGGAAAAAGTTGTCGCCAGCGATGGGCAATATTTTGAATGATTCATTTGTAAACATTTTTTCACAATGAAGTTGCATTTTCATCAAAAAACAGCGAGAACTTAGTTGCGCACCTAATGAAGTAAAAGAATATCTGCAGGCAGGGTTCTTATACAACTTTGCAATGATTCACTATGTTTATTTTGTTATTTTTATATTTACTTTGGTGGTGCCCTTGGGTTATGCATTGGGGTCGCTAATTCAATAAATAACCAAAGACATATAACAAAGTTGTCATCTACAATATTAAAATCCGCCGTTGGGATATCAATCCTGTTCAAACAACTGTCGATTTTCCTCAACAAGTGATAAGTTGCCATGTCCAAGGTTTCCTTTTGATGTTCCCTACACAAAGATCTAATCTACAGAAAAAAAAAAACGAATAAAGAAATAAAAAGAAGTGCTAGACAACAGCAGCTGTAATACCCATTTCCAATTGTCAATCAAAGAATCCGACGCGTCAAAAGGATCATCGATAGCGTCATCCAGAATTTGCAAAAGCTACAATGTATAGTTAGTAGTTTAGAAATGTATCTGTTCTTTCCTTACTCCAATAATTTCACCCGTTCTCTCTCTGCAGTCATCGACTGTAACGTCGGTCATTACTTTGTCCCAAAGGTGCAGGTATGTACTCATCAATGCTGGTTTTGTGGGATCCGGTAGGCCGTCACATTTTAAATACTGTCCCCACTACCAACAATAAATTATGGTAATAAAATTAAGCCCGTCTACACAATAATTTTCGTATTCCGGATACGTATTTCGAAAGCTAAACACACACTCAGTGTGTGTTTGGCTTTCGACCGTGTATGCCTAGTACAGACTTTATTTCCGTGCGAATTTTACCGTGGTTCCAAGTACGACACTGCGATTATCTTCTGATGATGACAACTTTGTTGTCGAAATGCGTATACAGAATGCGAAAATTATTGTGGAAAGCGGTTATATTATGTACTCATCTGTGGTGGTTTTGTGGGATCCGGTACGCTGTCACATTTTAAATACTGTCCCCACTACCAAGAATAAATTTCGGTAATATAATGCTAGTTCGAATTCGGATAAATTGTGTAAAAGAGGCAACAAGTAAACATGTTTTTAAGAAAGAAAAGTTTGATTGTAAATTATATGAGAAAAAAAACTTTACCGCCCTCTGTCGCACAAACAAGCAATAGTGCGAAAGAAGGTAATTTATAGAAGAGCGTATATGAATGGAACACGTTCAACGTGGTATACTACTGTGGGCAAAAAATAGTAAGGCTTTGTTCATAATTTTTAAATTCTTAATTTATTCTTCAAAATCTATTTCGTCCCCCTCAAAGTAATCCCCCTGGCCCTAATACACTTGTGCCAACGTTTCTTCCAATTCTCGAAACAGTTGTTAAAGTCAATTTCAGGAATAGCCTTCAATGCGCGTAGCGATTCACGTTTAATGTCTTCAATTGACTCAGAACGGTTTCCCCGGAGCGGTCGTTTGAGTTTTGCTGAATAGCCAGAAGTCACACGGAGTTAAATCAGGCGAATACGGTGATTACGGCATGACATTGGTTGAAAATTTGGCGAAAAACTCACGAAGAATTAATGCAGTATGCGACGGTGCATTATCGTGGTGCAAAAACCAAGAGTTGTCGGCAAATAATTCTGGCCTCTTTTTACGAATAGCATTGCGCAAACGACGCATAACACTCAAATCGTATTCTTTGTTGACAGTTTGGCCAGTCGGAAGGAATTCGGAGTGCACCACACCTCGATAATCGAAGAAAACTGTCAACATGACCTTGATTTTTGACTTGCTTTGACGTGGTTTTTTGGGCGGGCTTCGGCTCACCTTTGATACGATATTCGGCCGATTGATCGTCTGTTTCCGGGTCATAAGCGTAGATCCAAGTCTCATCTCCAGTTATGATACCTTTCATTTTGTCTTGATAGTCGGAAAGCATTGTTTCACAGACATCAACGCTGTTTTTCGAAAAAATTGAGTGATTTTGGAACAAATCGTGCTTTCACTTTTCTTAGGCCCAAATGATCTTTCAAAATGGTTTTCACTGATCGTTCCGATATTCCAACGATGCCAGTAAGGTCTCTGACTGTTAATCGTCGATTCTCAAGCACCAATTCCATGATTCTATTGACGTGTTGATCATCAGTTGATGTTGATGGCCGTCCTGGACGTGGTTCGTCATCAACGCGTTCTCGACCCTCTTTGAATAATTTGTACCAATCAAAAACACTTGCTCGCGACAAACAATTATCACCGAAGGCCTCTTGCAACATTCTGAACGTTTCGGCACCAGAAATTTGATTCCGTACACAAAATTTAATGGATCTTCTTTGTTGAATAATTGCACTCCTTGTAAAAATCGCCGAATGCACTTTTTGTACTTCAGAAAGACAAGCGTATACTAAACACTAATGATTATTTTGATGTGACATTTGGCACAGATGTCACTGACAGTCATACCAACCTAGAAAAAAAATATTTTGACGAATGGGTTTTCGCGCGAAATTTAAATTAAAAAGTCTTACTGTTGTTTGCCCACAGTAGTAAACCATATAGTGTACACGCGTATAACTTACCGTTTAGAAATCAAATTATTGATTAATAGTTCACATTTTTTCTCATCTAAGACATATACTTTAACTGATTATATTATAGCGTGTCCAGGGTTAAGTGTACACCATTACAAACTTAAATTAGCCCAAATGAATGGTGAAAACACAAAATAATTGAACGTTTCGCTTCTTAGATATTCACAAACAAAAACCCTTTTTTTAAAAATTGAACATCTTGGACATTTCTGCATATTTTTGCAAGAAAATAATATACGAAACATAAAATTGTTAATACGTACTATTATTAAAGTATTTCTTTTAAATAATTCGATTTTTTTTCGATTTTGTCAAGTTTTTTATGAAATAATTTTTAAAATTTCTAAATTAATAAATAGGCTTTATGTGTGACAGCATTAAATAAAAATTTAAAAACTTGTAAATACTTTTTTAAGATTAAATAAAATGAAGCATTTAATTTTTGTTATTTCGTTCAATAAAGAGTTCTCATATACGAGGTGCGGCTACTAAATAACGAGACTTTTTCATTTAGTTATCTCTTTAAGGACAATCGACTTCCTGAACTAACCCTTCATCTTCAAGAAAAGGAAAATGATGAAAGAGACTAGTTCAGAGTAGTACAAAGTTTAGGGGAAAACAAAAATTACTTTTAGTAGCCAAAAAAATTAGCGAATAATCAACGCTGAATGCGATGCCATGTTCCGATTCCACATAAGTAGCTCGCGTTTACCAGGAATCGATGCTTAAAAACTTTGAAATCAAATTCATAATTGACTGTATGTTAATAAAAGTGTTGATATTTCGATTTGCGCCTTTTCCACCCTGTTCTTCATTAGTCGCGGCTCTCCGCTTCTCATCCTCTATCTATTCCCTTTTATTTTGATCTCTAAATCGTACTTGGATGAACCAAGTAAAACTTTAACAAATTTAATGTTAATTCATTGCTTTTTGCCACGATATTAACTTTTTTTTAACTGAAAATACCCAACAACACACTCTTAAAATTTCTCGAAAAATACAAGCGCAACTGAAATGCAATTTACAAGACACACAACATAAGAGTCACTCAATGCAGAGATACAGTTGACAGCACGCAAGACAACAAGTCAGTTTTGCAAAAGATGTCTCGCTATTTACATTCTGAACCTCTTACTATAAAATTACTTCGAAATCATCTTTCTCTTGACTGCTAATACTCCAATCATAATCTAGCATGCTTCTTATTAGATTATTCGAATACGTTAACTGTTCGACTCTCAAAGCTTGTTCGGCTGTTTCCCTCTTTTCTTTTTCCTTCGCCAGTTTCCGTTCCATCTCCATTCTTCTACGTTCTTCCTCTAGGGCTCTTTGCGCTTCCAATTCCGCCTGAATTCTCGCCTTCTCCAACCTTTCCATCTCCAAACGGGTCTTCTCCGCTCTCGTCAATTTCTTTTTCGGGCCCTGAGTCAAACGCAAGAAAATATTGTGACAGTATGATCTGTTGTTTGCTTGGAATACAATAAAAAATTTCATTTTCGATGAAGTATATGAAAATGTTTAATTTATTTGATATTAGGTAATTTTGATGGATCCTGTGGTTGATTAACTTAATCACTGAAGGTTGATATATAACCCCTTTCTACACTCAGTGTGTGTTTTGGCTTTCGACGGTACAGATCGTGTATGGAATTTGTTTCGTGCGGGTGTTTTGCCGTTGTTTTACAGGTGCGACATTGTTTATGTGCTGATGATGACAGCTTTGTTGTCGAAATATGTATACAGAATACGAAAATTAATGTGAAAATGGGTTATGTATAAACCTTAAGTGTTTAAGTTATTTGATATTGCCAATGACATGCGTGTTTTTTTTTTATTGAAAGTCTTTATATCGTCTCTTTGGAAATTTCTTTGTATTGGGTTGACAACTAAGTACTTTCGGTTTTTACTGATAGAGAGCGTTGCTTTATTTTTTGTATAACGTATGTTAGTGCTGTACTTTACCGTTTGTCGCGTGATACTAGTCACATCGACGTAACTTCAGAAGCAAGTAGTGCGTGATTTTCATTAAAGCTATTAGTTGTGCGTTAATTTTAAATGGAGTGCAGAAACGAACATTTTCGACATATTTTACTATTTTATTTACGCAAAGGAAAGAAAGCTGCTGCGGCTCACAAAAAGATATGTGAAGTTTATGGTGCTAATTGCTTAACTGAGCGCACGTGTCAGAATTGGTATAAAAAATTCCGTTCTGGAGATTTTTCCCTCAAAGATGAGCAACGTTCTGGTCGGCCTACTGAAGTTGATGATGACCAAATCAAAGTCATAATTGAAGAGGATCGTCATATAACTGTTCGGGAGGTTGCGGAGAGGCTACATGTATCGCACACAACAAATGAAAAACATTTAAAATGTCTTGGGCTAGTTAAGAAGCTTGATATTTGGATACCTCACGAATTGAAAGATATTCATTTAACACAAAGAATCAACTTTTGCGATATGCACCTTAGACAAGATGAAACCGACCCTTTCTTAAAAAGAATCATCACTGGTGATGAAAAATGGGTCCTGTACAGTAACATAGTTCGAAAACGATCATGGAGCAAACACGATAAACCAGCTCAAACCACATCGAAATCTGAATTGCATCCAAAAAAGATCATGCTGTCAGTTTGGTGGGACTACAAAGGTGTTGTGTTTTTTGAGCTGCTTCCAAGGAACCAAACGATCAATTCTGATGTTTACTGTCAACAATTAATAAAACTGGATGAAGCAATCAAAGAAAAACGGCCAGAATTGTCAAATCGGAAAGGTGTAGTTTTCCACCAAGATAATGCAAGGCCTCACACATCTTTGGCAACTCGTGGGAAACTATTGGAGCTTGGCTGGGAAGTGATGCCACATCCCCCATACAGCCCTCATCTAGCACCATCTGATTACCATTTATTTCGAAGTTTGCAGAATTCTTTGAATGGTAAAACTTTCACAAATGACGATGACCTTCACTCGCACCTGGTTCACTTTTTTGCTGATAATGACCAGAAATTTTATGAGCGCGTAATCATGCAGCTGAAAGAAAGATGGCAAAAGGTCATTGAGCAAAATGGAAAATATATAATTGATTAAAAACTATTCTTTGTTTAAAAAAAAAGTGTTTTATTTTATACTACAAAACCGAAAGTACTTAGTTGCCAACCCAATATAAAATGAGCCATGATGGATCCTAAATTACTAGATTACTAATGAGTTTTCCCATCATATGTATTATAAATGATTCTACCATTTCCTTTGCTTATTTACGATTTTTAAACAAAACTTTTTTCATGCTGTCCATACTAGATCAATTCATACACAAATAAGAAATAAATTAAGTTTTTCTTTTGCTATAAAAATGCTAATTATTGTTGTATTAATAAGGCATAAAGTATTTTATAAAAATCTAAATTATTTTTGTCCAAAATTAAACAGTATTTTGAGCAAAATTCTTTCTCCGAATTTTGATTTTGTTAAATGATTACGAAATGTCTATATACGAAATTTAAATGAAAAAAAAAACCCCGTTTGAAGAATATGCAATCATAGTACATTTTTCGAAATTTAATAAAAGGTGAAATAAGTTTTTTTATTACTACTTACCATGATCTTTATTACAATGTTGAAATATTTCACTTAAAACTCGTACACTAAAAGTTTATTGATCAAACAAAGTGCCAATAATTCAAGACACAGTTCTGAAAATAAATGGACTTTAATATATTCAGAATGTGACTTCCTATTCTACAAAAAAAATATAACCAAATTGGTTAGCATTTTTGCATTGGGGTGTACAATATTTTCCGTTTTTAATCGAGTTTATTTCAGTTATTAGATGTTAAAACTACATAGAAGGCTTGTTGTGTTAAACTGTGTAATTCATCTAATTTTCAAGGTAGAGTTGGATAAGGTGCTAGCAATAATGGTTAGGAGCTAAGTAATTATTCGAAATAACTACTGCAACATACTGATAGACAAGTTTTATTTACACGATTATACATTATACATGATCAATAAGGTTAATATATAACCCCTTTCCACAATTAACTATTTGTAAATTCTGTATACGTATTTCGACAACCAAGTTGTCATCATCAGCAGATAAAATCAAAGTGTCGCACCTGGTAAAACACGGCGAAAAAATTGTACGAAAAATATACTCCGTACGCGATCCGCATCGTTGAAAACCAAGATGTGCACAGTGCACATCTTGGTTTTCAACGATGCGGATCGCGTACGGAGTATATTTTTCGTACAATTTTTTCGCCGTGTTTTACCAGGTGCGACACTTTGATTTTATCTGCTGATGATGACAACTTGGTTGTCGAAATACGTATACAGAATTTACAAATAGTTAATTGTGGAAAGGGGTTATATATTAACCTTATTGATCAAGTCAATAAACCACAGGCTCCATCAAATTCAAATACATTATACAATTTTTAATATACCAATACACATATTTATAATTTAAACTTTAATTGAATAACATAGAAAAGTAAGATAGTTTAGCTTACGATTTATTTTTATTTAAGAGTCTACAAACTTTATTTATATTTTCAATATTCACAATCACAATTTGAAAATACCCTTGGAATTAGCTTGTAAATTATTCGTACATAACCTAACACATCTCTAACAAGTAATTACAAATTTAAGAACTGCTAAAAACAATCAAAATGTATGAAGCAAATAAAATAAAGGCATCGAATGTGGAATGCAAAAAATCATAAATAACTATTGTAATATTTCATGTTTAAAAATAGTTTTGACTTGATTTTGGAAAATATAGAATTTAACAGAAACAAAAGAAATTTTGGAATAAGGGACAACGCCTACTATGAAAAAAAATTAAATAGAAATAACTTACCTAAGGGAGATCGCCTATATTCGTTTATATAATATACACATTTAAGTACTTTATTATTACTTAATCAATAAATAAAATTATTTACATAACAATCAAATACGAATCTTAAACATCAATTTTTAAGTCTAATACATTTAGCTGCAATGTCGTTAAACCCCCATGTTTATCCAAGAATTCTAACGTAATAAAGGATATGCATTAAAAATGCATTTCCGTAGAGAAGTATAACAAGAACAATACAAATGTTAATTACACAAATGTTCTTTCCTTACGTGACTATGTGATAATTTTTTTAAATAAATTAAATCGTAAATAATGACAAACACATTTTTAAAAAAGTCCACAACATAATTAATACATTATGAGAAAACACGGTCTTATAACCTTCATATATCTTTCCCAAGTTCTCTTGAAATCCTCTTCTCTAATGTCCAATTCCAAAGCACACTTCGTAAAGGCATTCAAAAATAGTTCCAAGTCCTTCGTTGTCCATCCGCTTTGTTTCCAAAGCTCGATGATTTGTGAGAGCTCTACGAATAGATTTCGCATTTCTCTAGTTCTATGGAGAGCCGCCGCCAATGCTAGTATTGCCCTGGAGTAAAATTTGAAATTCGACTCTAGTTCGGTGTAACTTTTTTGTAGGAACATGGGCTTCAACGATGTGCAGACAAGACTAAAATGATAGTTTGGAAATATAATTTAGAAATTCCTAAACTGATGCTACGTACTGTTTATGTTCTTTTTCTTTGTCTGATAATATTCGGAGATCTCTTAAATCTGTAAGAAATTCTTTGTCCATTTCAGTATCGTAATATTCAGAACCGGCTATAAAAAAAATATAACTTTCATAGGACCAAATATTGAATACACACGCATATATTTACTATTTTGATAGGGATAAGTCCAATTATCCATAATGATTTCAGTACATTTTTTAAATGAAGCAAAATTCATATATTGGAGTCGTCTTTTTGATGTTTCAAAACGTAGACAAGCTAGAAAAACCACACAAGCATATCTCCTAGCTAATTCTTCTGGTAAAAAGAATAATTTTTGAATATTTTGTATAATTGAACCTGGCATTTCTTCCACAACTTTAAAGATCCTCTTCACATTATCAAATTGTCGCCTGAAATTTGAATATCACATTGGGTAATTTTACAATCAGCAGGAACTCACCTACAAGATTTTAGAGCCACTTTTGTTTTCTCAGCAACTTCATCTAGGTCTTTTCTATGTTTGGACGATAGTTTCTTGCCTAGTAATTCCCTTATAACAATATCATCAAAATCGTAATATCTACAAAATTATAACTTGTATTTTTTGGAAAATTATCAGTAGTGTATGTATACTTTTCTATTAGTAGTTGTCTAGTCTGTGGTTCGATTTGAAATTCTACTTGTTCTTGGAGCTTGTTGGGATTACTTAAAAGTTTCTCAAGAAGAGAATAAGTACGGTAATGATCTAGTACATCACTGGCTATTAATTCCAAACTAGCGCCTGTCGTTAAACCTAAACCATTTTGGTTTAATGTTTTGACTGCTTCGCTTGCTGCAAAATATATATTTTCTTATTTGATTGTAAATTTAAAACTAGTACTAATGTTGTTACCTGATAGGCCATCAATCCAGAGTTGATAAATTTCCGGATCCACTAAAGTATAATTGCTTATAAAAACGTCTATTTCGGACATTATTATTAATTGTAAATGAATTTCATACAAAAATATCTACATTTTTTTATACAAATTCTGTCTGTGAATTTATCATTATTTACAATTATAACAGTGACGGTACAATAGTCTATATAAAAAAAGGTAACTGTGAATAAGTAGAAGGGATTTAAATTTATTTAAATTGAAAGAAAGTAAAGAATTGAAATTATTATAGGGATACCAAAGCAGATAAAGTGATACTTTAAATTAAGGACCATAATAAACCATGTATTTGTACAAACAAACGGAAAATATTAAACAAATCATTTTAACATTATTTTTTTGGGAATTTTGCTGTGTTACCGCTGATTTATTTTAAATATTTGATATAAAAAATTAACTATGAGTATAATATAGAATAAATCTTTTAATTTGTGTTGAAGAAATACAGTGGCTTCAATTTAAATGAAATATTTTAAAGAATCCTAAGTTACTTTTGCTGTTTATTTTCATATTTGTCTGCATTTAGATTATCAATTCAAATAGCGGTAGTTCAGAAATTTCTTACCAGATGGTGCGCTGGTGAACGTTTCAAATGGTATAAAAGCATATGGCGTACATTTTCTATTTTTGCAATTCGCATCCAGAAGTAATTAGTATATTATGTACAGTGTGATAACCTGAATTGTAGAGTATACAATACCGTATGTACAGTTTGAATTAATCGTGTGTAAATACATATAGTTTAATATTATTTATATAAACCCGAGAGTACAAGTCATTTTTTGTGTACGTATGTGTTGAGTTTTTGTTGTGGTCCGAGTAGTAAAAAAAGAAACTGTCTGTGATATTAAAACAATTAGAATTATATTATATATTATACATTTCTGTTCGCATTATAAAGCGGAGATAAAAGAAGAAACAAGAAGCAACATATATATCTTCGTAAATATATATACACTTTATATTTCGTATAGTCTGTCATCAACGTAATTTAGATATAAAACGATTTTCTTTTTGTATAATATTGTATACATATTTATAACATAAACGAAGTGTTTCGGAAACCAAAGAAAGTGATATGTCTTTGACGACGGCAGCTGTCGAGGAAGCGTCCAATGTGCAAGTTAAATCGAAAATGCAGGAAAATTCAACCAAAGAGGGTGAGTCGCAAATTAAGTCATTCTTTTACTTTCAACTTAATGTCATTCCGTTATAATTTTTTAACACTGCATTTAATAAGCGCATATTTATCCACGGTCAATTGACGGTACTGCGCTCAAAATTAGGTCTCCCCATTAATTCGATTTGTGAACACCTGCACATCTTGCTTCTTACCCCCTTCAATTTTGTCATCCTAACAAGTTTAAACTACGCATGATTTTATTAGGGTACTACTTACTCGTATTTATTAATGCTAATGGGATTTGTGATCTTGTTGAAGTAGGTTTTTAAGATATTAAATAATGAAAACAATAAAATTACATAACCTTAAATATTTCAAAATAATTGATGTCAATAATACGGAAACTTAAAACTTCTTTTACGAGTTTTGTAGAGGAAATGTACTTTGTGTTCCTTTTAGATTTTTAACGTGAAGATACAATGTAAGCATGCGTGAAGTTTTTTTTTTCGAAAATCCTGTGGTACTCCATTTTTCAGTACCAAATTCGTACATTTCCTACATTGGCGCACTCGAAGATTTTTGACGAAAAATTTTTGTTCATTACAATTCCTGTAAGTTAGATTACCATCGTGCGATTTAATTTTATTATTATTCGTGTTTACTTGTGTTTAATTTTGGTGATTTTATATTTAAAAAAAACATTTTAACAGATAATGATATAATTTTTTTTTGACAAAATCGATTTCAACACGTGGTTGTTTAGATTTTAAAAAGATTTTTCTCGTTGAGAAAGTGAAGTTTCTATTGCAGTTTCGTATCCGGTATTGTGTATTTTCTCGTTGTATTTTAATATTTAATTCGAAAGAATATTATGGCGAAAACAAAAGGTATAAGGCGAAAAATGAAAAGTCAAGGCAGTGTTTCCCCCAGTTCTGGCTGCTACAAGTACAACTCGAAAAAAATTAAAAGAGTATCTTGGAGTAAGTTTCTATTTTTATTTAATTTCATTTGATCTAATTATAAATGAATTTTCTTCAATTTGAATGTTAATATGCTCACAAAAAAAACCGAGTACCATGCAGCTAATGTACTTTGCAGCTGTCTCGGTACGTATTGTCTCTTTTTAGGATGTGAGTAATGATACTAATGAAGCAGTTCTAATCATTTGTATCATGTTACAATTCCTATATGGAATTAAGCATTCTAGATTGTGCACTCTGCGAATGGAACGCGAAGTTTTTATTTATAGATTTTTTTTTCTATGCAAAAAAATAGAATTATTAATTTATAAAATGGCGTATATAAGATTGTATACACTGTTGTGCCAAAGTTTAAGTACATTTTAATTCTTAAATATTAAAAAAACATCAGCAAATGTAAAAACACGTACGGATAAACATATTGAATTAAAATTTTTAAAGTTCTTTTACGAGAGCTACACGTTTAAAAGATATATCTATTAATTTATTTTATTTATGTCCATCTAATGCTGTTCAATTTCTACTTTTCTCTAACTTTTGGAAGTTTTGTGGCCGTCGAAAATGAAGAAGATAATCAACTTTATACCTTCACAATTCAATTGGGAATAAGTCAGCAGAGTTAGGAATCCATATTGTACTTTTAGATGTTCCTATGCATTTCAGCGTATATAAGAAGGAACTACCTCGTTGCCTCTGCTCGAAAGTCCGTTGTTTGTACCCAAAAATCTTGAACTTTAGATTTTACTGCGTATAGCACATTTTTTTAGTAACAAAATTTGGTCAGTTTGGGTCCCCTTTCGCCCATCTCAATTATTTGTGGGTTTGAACATATCAAGTACATTTTGTATTAATATGCGCTACAATTTTGACTGTTATGAACCTAACTGACATATCTATCATCCTTGTAATTGTGTTTTTTATTATTTTTTGCACAGATACAGATTTAAAATTTTTGTTTGTACCGTAGTGCAACTTAAGATTTTTGCCATCGAATTCAAACCTGAGACCGCCAAGCGTGATAAACCAATGTCTTATTATTATGTGATCGGCCAGTTTAAACATGAAGTTTTAAATTTCTTAGCAATAAATGGTGAGTCAATGCGCAAATTAGTTTCCCGAGTCGTGAAAGAGTACTTTTCGAGTTTAAAAGAATAAATTTGTATTTTAAAAGGGAGTTTATATAGGGTTTATGGAATTATTTGAGAAAAAACTGCTTTCTTATCCGGTAATATAGAAATCTGCAATAAAAATAAAAAGGGGTGAACTGTGACAGCAACCATCAAAATAAAAAAAAATGGCCAACTTTAAGAACTTCCAATTCTGTTATAGCAATAGCATACTAGATAGAGAAGCGTTGTCTACACTATTTTTTTTGTTATTGGCATAATTTATGAAAAGAAACAAAGAAATTTACAAGGACCCCTTAATATTGAATATAAATTTTGATATAATGTGCATTTGTTTTTGTTTTAAGACTATATACATTGTTGAAATATAAAAAAAAATTAGGAAAAATATGTATATGACATTTCTATATTTTAACGAAATAATGAGCCAATTCCAGAATAGTTTTTGAATTGCAAAATAGTTAATTGTGATGGAGCCTGTGATTGATTAACTTAAATCACTGAAGGTTGATATATAACCCCTTTCGACATTAATGTTCGTATTCTGTATACGTATTTCGACAACTAAGTTACCACCACTAGCAGATAATTAAACAGTGTCGCACCTGGGAAGCTATGGCAAAAACCCGGTCGAGACAAACGTATACTGTATGAATACAGTGAACGTTTTGGCTTTCGACGCTACAGATCGTGTACGGCATTTGTTTCGTGCGGGTTTTTGCCGTAGTTTTCAAGGTGCGACACTGTTTAATTATCTGCTGATGATGACAACTTAGTTGTCGAAATACGTATACAGAATACGAAAATTAGTATGGAAAGGGGCCACAGGGGGTTGTTTTTGCTACGCCGGCTCAGCAGACGGGAAAGGAAGGGTTATTTAGAAATATTGCAAGAAAATGCAATACCTTCGGGGCTACGTTTAATCGGCGAAGAATGCTGCGGGATTGTATAGTGCTAATCGTCAAACAAGGAAGAAGTTCTGTGCTTGTTTGGGGTTGGTTTTGCTGCGGCACAGGCGACTTGAAGCGAATCGAGGATATTTTGCGAAAATACACCGTACTAAATTTATGAAAAATTAAATTTCTGTTTGAATTTAATTTATTAAAAATACATAAATCTGTTTTATATTAAATTTAAAATATATTACAAATACTAATTAGTAATAATAATAAAACGTATTGTTTATAATCGCATTTTTACATGTTTATGTTACGTATTAAGTTACAAAACTTTTCAAGTGTCCAATTGTGAATTGTTTGTCTTTTTACGCTGCCTTTGTTTAACGCGATGTTAAATTTTCGTGTGTTGACTCACTCGCTCACATATCTACCTGATAATATAATCAAACGATAAATCCGAAACCAACAACTGATACGGAAATAGATAAGTATCATTGTTAAAGTGCTATGGAGTAGTCGATAAGGTATTATCAATATTATTTTTACAGTTTACGAATTTGTTTTAATCTGCGTGTTTGGTATGTGAGGTTTTTTTTTTGGATAAGGCATACATATACTTGTATGTAACGCGTCTTAATATAACGAATTGATTTTATCTAAACTATAGCGTCATCGAATTCAAGTAGAGAGATACGTGAGAGTCTTGTCTCTGTAACTAACAAAAAAAGAGTTTTTACGAGCAATTTTTTCTTTTAAAAAGTGAAATGTTACAATAACATGGGAACCTGTAATATTAAATTACACTCATATAAAAAAGTAGAGACTCAAATGTACATCTAATAGCACCGCAGTATGAAAAACCAACAAAAATTAAAGATAAATCTGTCATTAAATTACGTCATCTTGTCACCTTATTATCGTCTCATTGCGTCATGATATATTGTTCATTGGAATTTAGCATTCATCAAGTGTAAAATCGTCTTAAATTTCTTGAACGCTAACAAGTAACTCTGGGACAGCTTTTCCAGATTATTAGCACAGTTCTCTCTTCATGATACGTCACGAGATTTTGATTGGTGAAAAATCTGGACTGCCCGATGATAATCATAAATGAGTGATATTTCATTCTTATACTGGCATCGAGCAGTCTAGATTTTTCGTCAATCAAAATCTCGTAACTTACTTGTTTGTATTTGACTAGCCGATTTAATACACAAGTTACAGTTATTATAGACAGTACCCTGTCCTAACAGTAACGTCAGACGAAAGTGCTTTAAAATTTCAAGCAGAGATGGAGATCCAATCTTCTCAATTATTTACTTGCGATTTGTAACATAATAAGCAGTTTCTGGGCAGTTATTCTTAATTCTCTTACAATTTTTTGTGAGTGTAGTCAAACTTTTGAGCAGCAGTGTAATCTATATGTATACGTAGGATGCTTTAAAAATTGTCCGGTTCAGCTACTTCTCGTAAGATGGCGCTGTCGGAAATATTTTTGTCGTAATTAGTTTGGAAGAGCATCTACAGATTGCCAACATCTTCTGTTATCTCTTTTTAGTAAATTTTTAAATAAAGTGAGTTTCGTGAAAATTGGCATTAACGCGCGAAAACTTTCGAGCTATTATTTTAAGGACGACCGATTCGACGATTCGCTAAAAATTGTTGCCAAACGACTGTTTGGCAATGAAGCACCATCCTTGGCGGCTGTTGAACGGTGATACGAGTTCCAGCATGGAAGTGTTCCGCTCAAAGGCGAGGTTCGTGTGCGACAGCCTGCCACTGCAGTCATTCCAGAAAACATCGACGCCATGTGCAACATGATAAAGACAGACAACCACTGCACATACAGAGATATTAGGGCATTATTGGGCATAGGTATGACCCAGATTAGAACTATCCTGCATCTTGCTGGCAGAAAGCTTTGCGCTCGGTGGATACCACAATTTAACTCTAGCTCAAAGAAAGGCGCGTACGAATTGGTGCAAAAAAAATGCTTAAAAAATTCAACCGAGTCGAGCAAAATCAGTATACGACATCCTTACAGGTGACGAAAGTTGGATTTACTATTACGAGCCAGAAAGAAAGCGACACTCTGCTTAATGGGTCTTCAAAGACGAGGATCCTACGAAAGTGGGACGCGCATGAAGCTCTGGCAAGAAAATGGTAGCTTCTTTTTTTTCAGATGCACCGGTCATCTTGCTACTATTCCGCTAGAGGATGGTCACACAGTCAATGCTGAATGACATACAACCATTTGTTTGCCAACTGTTTTCTAAAAAGTGCGCGAGAATCGACCAAGAGCACGAATCATTCTGTATCATGTCAATGCACGATCACACAACGCATCTCAAACATCAGTTTTTAGACGCTTCGCGAACGGTATTAATGACTCATCCATTTTATAGTCCCGACCTGACACCTTGTGACTTCCTTTTATTCCCATACATAAAAGACAAAATGCGTGGATTGAAATGTAATACCTCGGAAGCGACTGTGGAAGCCTACAAAAACTTTGTATCTGAGGTGATCGAAGAACAATAGGCCCAATGTTTTGTAAACTGGTTCCAGCGAATGCAGAAGTGCATAGATTATAAACGCGAGTATTTTGAAAAACAATATAAAAAAAATTGTTTAAAATAATTTTTTTTTTCTGTATCATCCGCAAAATTTTTAAAGCAACCCACGTAATACATTCTCTTCAATAAAAATATCCTTT
Source organism: Dermolepida albohirtum (assembly GCA_031893035.1). Taxonomy (NCBI): domain Eukaryota; kingdom Metazoa; phylum Arthropoda; class Insecta; order Coleoptera; family Scarabaeidae; genus Dermolepida; species Dermolepida albohirtum. The sequence continues at coordinate 113,216 of JAVIWB010006002.1, forward strand.
AAAACTACGTTTCTGTGTTGAAGAAATGCATTTTATCTCAGATTTTATTGTTGCACTTGATAATAAGCCGGTAACGTGTCCAAAGCAGCTGCGGTATTAATTTGTCGATGATATGACAAGTAAACATTTACGTGGTGGTGACTGATTACGTATGATAATGGAAAGCATTAACCAATAACTTTAATATTGACAAAATATTGTGATATTTCATTTACGAGAAATATTAATTTTTACACACATACACTACCGTCCATAAGTTTAATCGCACTACAGATAATTAAAGAGACTGTTTATTTTCATGGCAAATTTATTTCACGTCACGTGACTATGGGATTTTGTTAAGTCACATGCATGTTTCAGCCATTCAACTGATGAGCTTAAGAATAGAATTCAACGCGTCATTGGTGAAATTAAGCGGCAAGTATCAAAAATTTTTGTTAACCAAGTTGTGGTGGCTATTTATTACAAGTTCATATACACTGCCGTCCATAAGTTTAATGGCACTACAGATAATTTTAATTCCGAGACTGTTTATTTTCATGGCAAATTTATTTATAAAATACTAAATTAACATACAATTCAAGCAGATGACATTAATCTAAGTAATATTATAATAAGTTAGCTTAAATTTTATTTTAGTCAAAGTAATCACCCCTAGCTGCGATCACGGCTTCACAAACACGTGGCATTCGTTCAACTAGTCGGTCGAGATATTCCTCATCGATAGAGTTCCATGCATTCCACAACTTACACCAAAGATCTGTCTTGCTAGTAGGAGGTGTTTTACGCACTTCACGATCCAAACAGTCCCATAACAGCTCTATCGGATTGCAGTACGGACTTTGGGGTGGCCATCTCATTAATGTAAGGATTCCTCTTTCAGTTTGGTCGGCGAAAAACCTTTTTACAATCTTTGCTGTGTGTTT